>APFE030248106.1:0-38719 GCA_000404065.3 Pinus taeda
CCCAAAGCGATAACGCGGAAGGGTCTAACTGCTCGGGTCTAACTGCTCATTAGAGTTGCGCAAATAAGTATGTTAATCTCACATAAATGCTTATGCCCAAATAAATTTGGGATAATTAGTGAAAATTGCAATTTTCACTAATTTTAATGTTCAATTTTCACTAATTTTAATGTTTTTATTACACTTGAGCTATGTTTATGGGTTTATATTGATTTGATTTTATTGAAATGAATGTATTTATTTGATATAAGTGAAGGAAAATAAATATATTAATTTAATATATATGGAATATAGGGACCAAGAAATTTATGATAAATTTCTTTAACAAAGTGAAAATTGTATTTTTCTCCAACTCTAATGTTTTTATTTGACTATATTAATGCTTATGAGTTATTCATATAGACTTGACTTATTAGGATCGAGAAAGGGAGGGAATTGCTCATATTAACTTATTAAAATGAGTGTATTAAGTTGATGTAAGTGGAGGGAAATAAGTGTATTGGTTTGATATAAATAAAGCATAGATGTAAGAAATTTGGAGGAACTTTTTTCAGTAAAGAGAAAATTATATAATTTTAGGACTCTAATATTTTTATTAGACTTTATCAATTCTTGCGGGGTCTTATATTGGCTTGACTTTATTGAAATGAATGTATTGATTGGACATAAATGGAGGAAAATAAATATATTAAATGGACATAAGTGGAGGAAAATAAATATATTAAATGGACATAAGTGAAGGAAAATAAATATATTAACTTGACATAAGTGAAGTATAAAGCCCAAGAAATTCATAGGAAATTTCTTCTATTAAGTGAAAAATGCATTTTCCTCCAACTTTAATGTTTTTAGTAGACTTTATCATTGCTTGTGAGGGACTCATATTGACCTAATTTTATTGCAATGAGGGTATTTACTTGACATAAGTGGAGTAAAATAAATATATTAACTTGACATAAGTGGAGGAAAATACATATATTAACTTGATATAAGTGGAGCAAGGGACCAAAAAATTTGAGAGAAATTTTTTCAACAAAGTGAAAATTGTATTTTTCTCTAGCTTTAATGTTTTTATTAGAGCTTATTAGTGCTTTTGTGAGGGAATCACATTGAATAATTTTATTCAAATGAGTGTTGACTTGAGATCAGTGGGAGGAAATTAAATATATCACTTGACATAAGTGGATGTAAAATAAATATATTAAATTGACATAAGTGGAGGAAATAAATATATTAACTTGACATAGTGGGGAAATAAGTATGATTAACTTTGACATTAAGTGAGGAAAATAATATATTAAACTTGACATTAAGTGGAAAGCACTAAAGACAAAATATTTTATAGAGATTTTTTTCCCCAAAGTGAAATATTGTGTTTTTCTCCAACTTTAACGCTTTTATTAAGACTTTCTCAATGATGATGAGAGACCATAGTGACTTAATTTTATTCAAACGAGTCTATTGACTTGACATTAGTGGAGGAAATTAAATGTATTAGTTTGACATAAGTGGATGAAAATAAATATATTAGCTTGACATAGGGGCATAGGGACCAAAAATAATGGGAGAAATTTCTTCAACAAAATGAAAATTATATTTTTCTCCAACTTTAATGTTTTTATTATACTATATCAATGCTTGTGAATTACTCATATTTACTTGACTTTATTAGAATGGAGAGGGAGAGGGCGTTGCTCACGTTAACTTGAGTTTATTAAATGAGTGCATTAAATCGACATAAGTGGAGAGAAAAAGTGTGTTGATTTGACAAAATTAAAGTATAGGAACCAAATTTCTTCAATAAAAAGAAAATTGGACTTTTTATTAAACTTTATCAATATTTATGAGTAACTCATATTAAATTACCATTATTGAAATGAATATATTAAATAAGTGAGAGGAAATAAAAAATATATAAATATATTTTTAATTATCATAAGAATAAATATCAGAGAAATTCAAATTTTAAACTAAAATTATTATTATTGTTTTAAATATTAGTTTTAATTAGATTTATAATTACAAGACAATTAATTTTAATTAGGTAATTTATATTAAAGATTATGAATTAAATTGATTAAATTGACATAATTGAGGAAATATAGTGTATCTGATTTGACATAAATAAAAAGTATAAGGGTAAGATTTTAGAAAGAATTTCTGTAATAAAAAGAAACATTGGTTTTTTTTTAAAAAAAAATGGGGGCTCTAATATTTTATTAGACCTTTATCAATTCTTGTGAGGGACTTATATTAACATGGCTTTATAAAATGAATGGTTTGACTTAGAACATAAGTAAGTAAAGTTAAGTTAAGTATATATATAAGTATATATAATATATAATATATATATATATAATATAGATAGATGAACATAAGTGGGGCATAGAGACCAAAAAATTTTGGGGAAATTTCTTCAACAAAGTGAAAATTGTATTTTTCTAGAGTTTTATTATTTTTATTCAATTATATCATTGTTTCTCTGTTCATATTGAATTCAACTTCATTAGAATAGAGAAAAGTAGGGACTTGATTATATTAATTTGATTTTATTAAAATGAGTGCATTGAATTGACATAAGTGGAGGGAAAGTGTATTGATTTGACATAAATAAGGTAAGAGGGTAAGAAATTAAGAGGAAACTTCTTCAATAAAGAGAAAATTGGATTTTTAGGGACTAATATTTTATTAGACTCTATCAATGCTTGTGAGGGGCCCATATTAACTTGACTTTATTGAAATGAATGTATTGAGTAAGTGGAGTAAAATAAATACAATAATGTGAAATAAGTAGAGTATAAGGGCCAAGCAATTTGGAGGAAATTTCTGAACAAAGGGAAAATTGCATTTTTCTCCAACTTTAATGTTTTTATTAGACTATATCATTACTTGTTAGTTACTCATATTGACTTGACTATATTGGGATGAAGAAAGGGAGGGTGTTTCTCATATTAACTTGACTTCATTAAAATGAGTATATTGATTTGACATAAGTAAAATGTAAGGTTAAGAAATTTTGGGATATTTTTTCAATAAAAAGAAAACTAAATTTTTTTGGGACTAAAATATTTTTATTAGACTTGTGAGGAACCCATATTAACTTGACTTTATTGAAATGAATGTATTGACTTCACATAAGTAGAGGAAAATAAACTCATTAACTTGACATAAATGGAGTGTAGGGGCTAAGAAAAACAAAGTGAAAATTGCATTTTTCTCCAACTTTCATATTTTATTAGACTATAGGGATAAGAAATTTGGGGATGATTTGTTCAACTAAATGAACATTAGATTTTTTTTGGTACTTTAATATTTTTATTAGCCTTCATCAATGCTTGTGAGAGGCTCAAGCAATTTGATCCTTCTAGGGGCTTAGTAGATCCGGAGTTAAGATGAATCTAAGTTGATTTAATTTTCCACTTTAAATGAGCTATATTCCACATGAATGTCATGAGTAAATGCCACGGGTTGTCATAAACCTAGAGCTCAAAAAACACTGGTAACTTGACCAAGTCAAGTCTACCTTAACTACTCAACAAAAATTAAGAAATGAAATTAATAAAATAATGTAGAATTTTTATTTTTATTATTTTATTTTGAAGTTATTTTTATTTTAAAGTAAGGTTATTTTTATTTTAATTTTATTTTATTTTGACCAAATCAAAATGTTTATGGGACATTACATTACAACATCTCTACCATAATGGGCTACTCCTTTATTTTTTTTTATATTTGTTATAAAAATTAATATTAGAGATTTCATTTCTACTAAATCATTATTGTTAATTTTTAAATATTAAACTTAGTTTACTTATATTAAAGATCAAATATTACATATTTAATGATTACACCAATTCAAGGAGGAATCAAATCTATGGAGATACAAACCTCTTTTAAAATGAAAAGGGATTTGATCTCTCTCAGCACTTGGTAAATCTAGAATTAAGATGGATCTAGATACAAACATCTTTTAAAATGAAAAAGTATTTGGTAAATCCGAAATTAAGATGGATCTAGGTTGGCCTTCATTAATAATATTATATATATAACTAATTAATTTATATTCTATTTTTATTTTTTATAATTGCACCTAATCAAATTGTTATTGATAAATATATATTATTAATTATTTCATTTCTTTTTTTTTAAAACTTAAGGTTTACAAGATATTACATTATACATCTCTATCATTATGGGTACAGAGATCTCTCATAACAAAAAAATATTTATTGATATAAAAATATTTATTTGATATTTATTTTTAGTTAAAAATTAAAAACTTAAAACTAGAGAAAAGTGGAAATTTATTTTTTTTATTGTAATTTCTTCAACAAAATAAAAATTGCAAAAGACTATATCAATGCTAATGAGTTATTGATTTGAACTTTATTTAAATGGAGAAAATGAGGAAGTTGCTTGAATTAACATGAATTTATTAAAATGCGTGGATTGAATTAACATAAGTGGGGGAAATACATGTATCTATTTGATATATATATGGATAAGAAACTTGGGGGAAATTTCTTCAATAAAGAAAAAATTGAATTTTTATGGGACTGACATATTTTTGTTAGATTTTATCAATTCTCCTGAGGGGTCCATATTAACTTGATTTTATTAAAATGAATGTATTGACCGGACATAAGTGGAGCATAGGGGCCAAGAAATTTTGGGGAAATTTCTTTAGCAAAGTGAAAATTGCATTTTTTCCTTCAATTTTCGATTATATCAATATTTGTTAGTTACTCATATTGACTATGGAGAAAGGGAGAGAGTCTCTCATATTGAATTGACTTTATTAAAATGAGTATATTAAATTGACATAAGTGATGATAAATAAGTATATTGATTTGACATAAATAAAGCATAAAGATTAGAAATGCGGGGATAATGTATTGAATAAAAAGAAAATTTGATTTTTGACTTTCATATTTTTATTAATCTTTATCAACGATTCTGAGAGACTCACATTGACTTGTTTTTATTAAAATAAGTATAGACATTTTATTTTTTATTATTATTGTTATAAGAATAAATATTAAAGATTTCATTTCAACAAAATTATTGTTATTACTTTTTAAATATTAATCTCACTTAACTTATATTAAAGATGAAATATTACTTCCTACCTCCATCACGGTGATATATTGGACATAATAAAGATGTAGTCTTGCCAAGCTTACCACACCCACATATTAAAAATAAAATATAAAGTTGTTTAATTTTAAATCTCTGTTTATTTATTAAAAAAATATCTATTTTTATTCTTGATGTAAACTTCCGCAGAACTATGTATTGCAATTATTGAATTGTCCTTTAATAAGATGAATTCATAACAATAAACACTTTGATTTTATCAGCTTTAAGATTAAGAATATTGGGGTTGGAGTTGAGTTGAAGAAATACATTAAAAAAAAAATTGAGGAAGGGCGTTATATTCATCTCTGGAAAGGTTAGGCTTAGGGAGCTTGGAACTCCAGAGAGTGACCACATTCTTAGCCATAGTTTTTCTGTTACATGGGAGGGAAGGTTGTAAGAAATAGATTTGATGGAGCAAATAATATCATCAAATGGAATGGCCTAGGAAAAGGAGCAAAGTTAAGATGGAACATCAAGTTCAATTAAAGAAATATTCATGTTAAAATTATTTATTTTTAATTAAAATTTACAAACTTAAATCTCTACATTGTATGTGGAAAGTGAAAATTTATATTTCTATTCAAACTAATGCAAATCTCTCGGATCTGTAGTGTAGATTTTCTTTTGTAAACTTGGTAAGACTACATCTCCATCATGTCCAATATATCTTTTTATGCTAATGCAAGAGTCGAACCTTCCAATTCATTAATCATAAAATAAAGTACATAGAATACATCAAAACTCTCATGGTCATTGACTATGGAGATACCCCAACAAAACTATACCCTACTCCCTACCTCCAAACTTTACCTTTCTCAAAAGAAAAATACATGAGTTTGGACTTGGATTCGAAAATAACATAAGGTTGTCTGCATATAAAGGCAGCACATCCGCCCGATTTCTTAAACTTTGGTATAGTCCCCCGGGATAAACATTTCCCGCCAAACCTAGCCTTCCTCTTTAATCTTGACCCATGAACCTTTCCGTTTGATCCAACAGCTGTAGACCATCGCACTGATGAGCTGCTTGCCAATTACCTCAAGGGACCGCAAACCTACACGAGCGATCATGTGCCATCCGACGGTGGAGATTGATATCACGCTGACCAACATTCATGGATGATAGCATGCGATGAGGGCAGTATGCCTCCCATCCCCACCGCCATGTGGAGCTCAATTACTGGGTCGCTCCCGAAAGGGAAAAACCGCTTCCCGCTTGTGAGGGTCGTGATCACCTGGAAACCACTCTGGCCGCGGTAAAAAGAGCAAAATTAAAAGATCTCTGGTTTCGCGGTCTCCGGTTATCCTCTGCTCCCAGCCATATGCATCGTCAACCCTTCTTGCCCCGATGCGTAAAGCATTCACCGCCATCCTTCCTACAACCCCTGAAGCCCTTTCATTCTCATCAATACAACTAGATTCTTTAGTGAACTGGATAATCTGGGAATCTCCGGTTGACCTCTCCAAACCTCTTTTAAAAGACCCCATTGTGAATATACCATTGATCCAACAACTGTTAGTTAATTGTACTCGCCTCCATGGTTCTCTTAAGAAACACTATACTGTCTTCATCTGCTTGGTTTTGACAGTCCGTTTTTAATCTGTTGCGAGGGAACTCTTGCTAGTTCATCGCAACCCTATTATCTGTGCAGATCACTCCTTGATTGGCTCGCAAATCTGCAAGTTTATTGGCCTTTCTTCATACATGTGCAAAACTGACTGTTCTTAGGCTCTGTAGATGACTGCGAATCCATTGGAAGACTTGAATTAGCCTCCAGTTTTTAGAGGCTTTTTCTGGTTTTGTTCCCTAGCTTATTCTCTTGACTGAGTTAATGACCAACTCGGAGTCAACTTCAATGATCGTATTTTGGCGATTTTCTTGAGCCAGGAACTCAAGACATTGTTCATGGCCATTAACTCCGCCATGTTGTTGGTGGCCTTTCCTAAGTGGTCATGGAAGATAAACATAATTTCTCCCTTATCATCCCTTAACACCCCTCCATGGCCTTCCGAGCCTGGATTACCTTTAGAAGCCCCATCAATGTTGAATTTTAGAAATCCCTTAGGGGGAGGATGCCAGAAGTCTAGCTCAGGATCCACAATTGAAATTTTCTTGATTAATCAATGAGGAACGAGTCCCTACAAATCTAGCCTACAGAGAATCCTTCAGTCTGTAGCAAAAGGGGGATTCGAGGGGAGATTTCGAATTGTAGTACTAACCATTTCTTTAATCTGTCTTAGGATCAGATCATAAATACAATGGAAAGATTTCTTAACATTCTTGAAGATTCTATTGTTCCTTTCCTTCCAAATGTTCCATATAATGAAGCTTGGAGTAAGTGCCCATGCTGACCTAAGAACTTCATTATCCAGAAAGTTCCTTCTCCATTTGGTAAGGGTATTGAAAAGACTTCCAATATCTCTGTCAGATTGTTGGAAGATTGAGGAAAAAAAATCCCATAATATGGATGTGAAAATGTAGGTGTTGAGAAGGTGTTCCATGGTTTCCTCTTAAGCCTCATAGAGTTGGCATCTAGAAGGCCCTAGGAAACCCCTCTTCCTAATGTTATCCCAGGTCAGGATTTTCCTTTGCAGAACCAGCAACAGAAAAAGTTTAATTTTCATCCAGCCCTGATGCTTCCATAGGTTTTTCCAAATCCTATTAGGAGCATGGGAATCAAGATCAAGGAGTATGAGTTTAGCTTCTTTGAGATTAAAGTTTCCCTCATTGTTGTTGCCCCATCTCAACTGGTCATGCCCCCTTGAAACTAGAATTTTCCTTTGCTCTAACATTTTCATCAGTCTTTCGACCTTAGATTTTAGAGGACTGTCATTTCTGAGATCAAATTTCCTCCAGTTTCTCCATTTCCCTGAACTATTGGTTTGATCCCAAAAATCCTTAACCTGAGTGAGCTCCTTAGTGTCTGTCTCTGCTTTGAGGTCCTCCAAATCCTCCTGTAACAGAATAGTTTCTTGTTGCCATCTATCCTCCCAGAATAGGGCTAAGTCTCCCTCTCTAATTTCCCAGAAGTTGTTATCTTGAATTAAGCTTCTGTTATCACAGGCTTTGTTCCAAAAGTGAGATCCTCTTATATTTCCATCCATCCATATGTGGTCATTATCTACCCGAAAGCTTGCATATTTTTCTTTCCAAGTGATTGCCCATTGTGCTTCTGGTTCCTTTATCCATCACCACCATAATTTTTCCCCTAGAACCTTACATAGGATTTCAAGATTGTCCAATCCAAGACCCCCGTGGTTTTTGGGTTTGCAAATTTTTTCCCAGGCAACTAAGGCCCATTTATTTTTTTCTTCCCCCTTGCCCCAAAGAAAGTCTCTTTGTATGTTTCTCATTTGATGCAGGATTTCTTTAGGAGTAGGGATAGCTGAAAGCATAAAGATAGGGATTGATTGCAGAACAACCTTTGTGAGGATCAACCTACCAGCCAAGTTTAATGATCTCATTGTCCATTTCCTGTTCTTGTCATGCAGCTTACTGATCATCATCTCCCAGATACTCTTGTGTAACGGTTTGGCAGTTAATGGAACCCCCAGGTATTTCGAGGGGAGAGAGTCTCTTTGAAAGCCCAGAATTCTAGATATGTTCCTCTGAATAGCAATGTTAGTATTGCAGAAAAAAATCTTAGATTTGGAGAGATTAACTTCCATACCAGAGGCCATGGAAAAGTCACTGAGGATTTGTTTATAAGCAAGAGCTTCTTTGACTATGGGTATTCCCTACAGCAAGGTGTCATCCACAAATTTTTGATGGGTCAAGGCCTGTCCATTGTCAGAGAGTTGTATACCCCTGATGTTACCAACTAGTTTTGCATGCTTGATAGCCCTACCCAGTGATTTCCTGTCTAGGTTGAATACTAATGATGAAGGTACACCTATAGAGGATAGTTTTCTAGATGAACATCTTTTTTCAATTTCTACTCACACACTGTGGTATGCATATCTTGCTAACTATATTGTTACAGGAAAAGTACCTCATCATTTTTCATACATGGAACGATGAAAAATCATTTATCATAGTGCTCGTTACTCATGGATAGAGGGATACCTACTCTATACAGGACCTGATTAGGAAATCTAGCGTTGTGTAGGTGAAGATGACATCTATGAAAATCTAAAAGATGCCCACGATGGTCCTTACAGAGGGAATTTCACAGATAAGAGGACAGGTCATAAGGTGTTGCATATGGGATACTATTGGCCCTCTATTTTTCATGATGTTAGGAAATATGCTCGAGGGTGTGATAGTTGTTAATGAATGGGTTAGCTTGGTCGGTCAAATGAGATGTCACTACAACCTCAATTAGTTCTTGAGCACTTTGAGAAATGGGCTATCGATTTCGTTGGGCTGTTCAAGACTCCTTCACATCAGAAACTTCATATTTGTCTACATAGACTACGTGACAAAATGGGTAGAAGAAAAAGTTGTTGCAAAGGATACTGAATAGGTTATATCAGACATTTTATTTTAAGAAATCCTCGCATGGTACGGAGCTCCTAGAGATATAGTTTCAGACGGAGTGGCACAGTTCACATCACATCTAATAGAAACACTCATGAAAAAGTATGAAATAAAGCATAGGGTGACTTCTCCATATCATCCCCAAGGGAATGGTCAAGTCGATAAAACAAATAAGGTAATAGAGAATATCCTCACAAAGACTATAGTGAAATATCACTGGAACTGGGTTGAAAAACATTGTGAAGAAATTTGGGCGTATAGAACGACATGATGGAATACAACATGATTTTCACCATATGAGCTTGTGCATGGGAAATCTACCTTGTTTCTGGTGGAATTCAAAATTAAGACGTTGAGGATAGCTCTTGAAGTAGGTTTGGATATTTCTATAGCCTGGAAACACCAATTGGAACAACTAAATGAGTTATATGAAATTCGTTTGACAGTTGTACAAAACAATGCTACAATTTAGCAGCAACGAACTAAGTGGCATGACAAATTCATCAAGAAAAATATGTTTCAAAAAGGAGATTGGGCATTACTCTATGACTATCAGCTCAAGGACTTTAAAAGAAAGCTTTGCTCTAGATGGATGGGGCCATATGAAGTTGACATAGTGTTCAATAATGGGACTGTTAAACTTGTAAAAATCGATGAGGCGCATACTCCTTTGTTTGTAAACGAACATCACCTCAGATTGTATCACTATCCAGCTTCTAGGGACTCCTTTATTAAGAATTTATCTAATAATTCTGGTTTTGAAATTGTTTGTGCAGAGAACTCTTCCTCTACACCTCTTACTTCTATATATATATATATATATATATATATATATATATATATATATAATAAAAAATAAAAATGTTGTTGCTACTCTATCAGTACTCCTTTTCTTGCAGGTGTTGTTACTACATTGGTGTTGATACTTCGTTGATGTTGTTACTTCACTGGTGTTGTTATGCCACCGACGATGTTACTCCACTGATGCTATTACTCCACCAATGTTATTACTCTGTCGATGTTGTTACTTCGCCGATGTTGTTACTCCATGGATGTTGTTACTCTGCTAGTGTTGTTCCTCCACCAAAGTTATTCCGCCGATGTTGTTACTATGCTAGTGTTGTTACTCCACCCATGTTGATACTTCGCCAAGTTAAGTTGCCAAGTACGTCCCCAACAAACTCCGTGGATTTGATTGTATTTCACTTATGACATGACCAACCATGACCAAGGATGGTCATAACTTAGTTGGGGGAAGGTATCGTATTTAATCGCAATGATGTCATGTCATAATTGTTATTAAACCTCGTGTCAACTTGTACATCCCACGATTATTACCTCTGTAATCTTTATCAATCCATAACCCCCACCAAACCCTGCACACTTATGCACGCACAATTGCAACTTGAATCATGTACGATGAAATTAATTTGCAATCTTTTCCAACGCGTTGGATTAATTACCATAATTATCACGAATTTATCATCGGTTTTCCCATAATCCTTGTCCGGGTTTCCTTGTTACCGCATTCCATGTTATCCCTATCACTGCAAACTTTAATGGCTAACAAACCCCCCTCAACGGTTTTGCTGCTACTCTGAGTGCTTCTACATAGAAATTGACAAAATGGGTGGTCAAGCTGTTAGGAATGAGCTGGAAGACACAATATAGGTTTGGCCTCACCCGAATGTATGGCATATTTTTCAGGATTTCGGATGGCACATCTACTTTGAGAGGTTGCATGGGTTCGATGAAGGCATAATAGTCAAGTTCACATTGAATTTGGAAGGGAATTATTCCAAAGTCCACGGGATGGACATTCCTGCAACAAAAGAGATTATCTCAATTGTTAGCGGATTTTTGGAAGGAGGGAAAAAAATGGTTTGCCCAGAAAACTCCCTTGCCAAAATTTTTGGAATTGTTCTTGTAGGCAAGAAAAATCGTGGTTCAGAAGGGGAGAGGATATGACCGAAAATCATTGACGCATCCTTGGGCCAAGGTTTCATACTTCGTCATGCGATACATTACCTATGAAGGTTGTCTTTCTACTCTATTTAAATATCATTTTAAGCTTCTAGTATGTCTTCCATTCCATCGATTGCATTCTCTAGATATTCCATTTTCTCTATGGAACAATCTTCAATTAATGGCATGGTATGCGCATTGGGGATGCCAAGTATTGGCAGTCCTCACAAACAAGGGACTTGTCAAGTTGTTAGTGGTGCATGCCCTGTTACACACCCCTATAACCTGCCACAATTAGTTGAACTAGCGTAAGAGGAGCTCACGACTATGATGCCAGCAAGGGTTGAGGAAGAATTGTTGGAAGAGGAAGGATCCACAGTTGATGTTGCTCCATAAGAACCAATGTCAACTACCGAACAATTGGTGGAAATGGGGGAACATGTGACGAAAGAAGCAAAGGAAGGAAGGAAGGAAGAAATGAAAGAACAACTAGCCGATACGGGGGATAGAGATGGAATTGGAGAAACTAAGACAGAAGGGGTTGAAATAATTGAAATTTAGGAGGTTACTCCTCCTTCTCCACTCCCCACTTCCCTGCCAAAAGGGGCAAGGAAATTCCACTCTCCTACCTTCACAGTAAGATAAAGAATCTCTCCTACGGTATTAAAGTTTGTAGGAGCACTTGCAGGAGAAAGCAACACTATTGACACTAATCCACAAGAACCAGTGTCAACTGTTGAGCCAATGGGAGAGGAAGATACCATTGACACTGTTACACAAGAACTAGTGTCGAATGGTGAGCAAACTGAAGAAATTATTGTTGACATTGTTACACAAGAACCAGTGTCGACTGATGAGAAGATTGAAGAAATTATTATCGAAACTATTACATAAGAAACAATGTCGACTAGTGAGCAAATTGAAGAAAGGGGAATTGTTGACACCGCTCCACGAGAACCAGTTTCAACCCATGAGCAGTTGGAAAGAGACATGGATGTTGGCACTGCCCCTCAAGGGTCAGAATGGATTCCTGAACAAGTGGAAGGAGAAAACAGGGCAACAGAATAGCCACAGGAAGAAAATGTTGATGATACTACCCTTAAGGAACCTGTAGTGGCTCCTAAGCCATTTGGAGGAAATGTGGAGGTATCTTGAATTGCAGAAGAAGGCATTGAATCAGCTCCTCAAGTTTTTGAATAAGTGGAAGAAATAAGGGTGAATTAGGAACCGACTGATAAGTTCGTTGATGTCAATCTGCCAAACCCAACACTGGCTGTGAGATAGATGGAGGAGGTCATTATTAAATAGGAATTATTTTAAAAATGTGAAAAAAGGAAGGCCCCTATCTAGGACTGGTATTGGTCACTATTTAGGGATAACATGCAATCGAAAATGGAAATTACTAAGTTGAAGAGATAAGTATTATGCTTGCAGAGACAAATGAGAAGGAAAAATAGGAATATCGGTCAAGCTATCGTGACTCCCAGACCTGAAACAACTTCA
This sequence comes from Pinus taeda, assembly GCA_000404065.3. Taxonomy (NCBI): domain Eukaryota; kingdom Viridiplantae; phylum Streptophyta; class Pinopsida; order Pinales; family Pinaceae; genus Pinus; species Pinus taeda. The sequence goes on from APFE030248106.1 coordinate 13,087, forward strand.
AGAGTAGTATAGACTGAAGAAAGGTCGACGATCTTGGTAGTTGCACAGACCGAGTCATTTTTGCATTTGATTAAGTCTCGGGAGTTTCTGCGGACCGCAGAAATTCAAAAATGTAGAACCAATTCTTCTCATATTCAACATGGATCTATGACTCTTTAGAAGATCACCAGAAAGAAGTGAAAGTAATTCGGGAACAAGAAACAAAAGTGGTGGTTGATCATGTCACCCAGATAGAAAAATCTAAGAAGAAACAAGAAAAACAACAAAAAAAGATTGAAGAATTAATGGACAAGTTTAGCTACTTAAGGATGACAAGGATGAAATTTTCACCCTAACGCAATAGGTAATGGAGTGTCGACCTCCTGCTAATTGCTATGCTTTTTTTCTTCACAAGAAATATATGTTTATGTGTCTAGAAAGTACACACCAGGAAATTAGCCACAATGTAGAAGACCCTATGCAGTTTTTGTGGATCTTGATAGCTGACAATCTATTAAACCAAAACTTGATGTGCGAAATTTATATGCATAATTACATCCTAGAGAATGATCAGTTGTTTAATCCAGTACTGTATGTGGGAGACATTCGCTGAGAGAATTTACTTCCTTCATGATTAATCAGGTTAAATGGAAGAAAGCCTTTGAGACATATGAAGAGAATCAAGCAAATCGACAACTTGTGATCAAAATTGAACATTGTCAATCAGTGGATATTTATCAAACATTTCTACAACTGGAAGGATGAAAGGACCAGATGTTGACAACACAAAAATGGTTTGTTGACATGTGTATCAGGCAGATCCTTACTTGTTAGGAGGAAGCCCATGACACCTGTCAGAAATGATGGATGTTGTCATCATCAACCATGCGGGTGTGTGAACCTTTTGGGGCCCCTAATTTTTCTTGAGCTTTGGAGAAAATGTCATGATATATCATGTGCATCTGACACTGTGGGACCCAGTGGATAGGTTTGAGATTTAAGTTTCCCATTATTTGGCTGCCTTCTGAGTAGTACATACCAGCCTATGTGACAACATAAGACTGGTGGAAGGATGTCATTTATACCGGTGGTTTCAAAATTCTCAGGATGGATATGGATGCAAGATACGACCTTGAACAGCTTCATTCCAACCATAGTGGTTCCAACCCAAACCTGCGTAGAAAGCAAGATGCATGAGAACATGTATAAAAACTAGTTGGGGGTTGATGTTGGTTGCTAAATTTTCCTACTTTGTATCTGCCTTTTTATACCTTTCCTTCACCTATTTCATGTCTTTGCAAGGTTAATTTATATCTCGAGCAACAAAGGTATATCTATTTGTCATGTCGTTGTGAAATATTGATCGATGAAGCGTAGTCCTAGGGGAGGGTTGCTTATGTGACTTTCTAATTCATGTTTCTTTGTAGATTCGAAAGGATGATGATCAGTAGAAAATTTAGTGTATGGTTATTGATGAGTTGGAAACGTTAATCTCAGGATGCTAGCTGTAACTATTCTTGACCGATGAGAGCCTATTGGACCAATGCATTTTCTATATTTGTATTTTGTTTCCACCTCAAGCGATTGTTGTGTATTTGTAGGCAAACAAATGTAGTAATCTATGGGAAATAGTTGATACTATTCTTGTCATATTGAAATGTATAAGTAAGGTTACAGAGGCATAAAATATAGCTAAAGAGTTAGAGGGAGAGAGACACGAGAGTTTTGAATGTAACAACATAGTTCTGCATTTTCCTTTTTATTAATGCAATCTTGATCTTCTGAAGTATTAACTAGTCTTCGATCTTTTTCCCAGACCATGATCAGAGATTTGGGCCCACTCTTCTGATCAGGTGTTGTTGGATTAATGGTGTGTGTATATTTATTTATGTTATGATTATTTCTTTATCGCTTTAATGGGTCATTAAGTTTGTGTTGTTGTGAATCTTAATTTAATGTTACTCTAATTGATGTTGCCATTATTGCTTGTTGTTACACGTTTTTATATTGTTGATTGAATGCTCAATGCTGGGTAGGGAAACTATGGCCTGCATAGACTTTGCACAGTAGCCTTGGAACAGTCAGACGAGCCCCGGGTTGACAATTAATGTGGAAAAGGATGAATTCCATAGTTCACATATGAACACCAACACAACTCTCCAATAAATTTAGCTTGGGATTTGTCAAGTTGAATGATTTTCATGTTTGTCTTTTCCAATTCAACATTAAGCTTCTTGCAAACCGATAAAGACACGATGTTGGTGGAAGCATCATAATCAAAAATATATTTATGCACATTATAATTAAAGATCTCAAAAGTAAATAGGAAATGAGGAGTTGAAGACCAAGAATTATCATTTGCAACATTGACAATGGATTCAAGATTTATCGATGATTTAGACTGACCAACAGATGTATCCATGGAAGAAATAATATCTTTACTAGTGGAAGATATGGGAGCAAAGGTATTGATGATCAATTCCCTCTTCCTGGGAAACTTGGGTAATTCATAAAGTGATATATTTTCCCGAGTATTCTTCATATCTTCAATAATGTTCTATCTAATATCATAAGATCCAGTATCCTCCTTAGATGGTTGAGAAGGCTTGATAACAACTTTGAGAGTGTTATAATTACTTCTAGTGTTTTCTGACATATTATTCCAGGAATACCTTATTGAAGATTTAGAAATTAAAGGTTGGGTAAGGTTATCTAGGGGGGAAATCCTTCTTAATAATGCATTTTTCTTGTCTTCTAAGTTGGGTTCAACTATGAGTCCATTACTCCTCAAATTATAAGTATTTGGAGGTTTAGGAGGAGTTTCCCCAACTAGGGCTTCTTGAATAGACTGAATCTCACCATCTCTAACAACTTCAAATGTTATCACAAATGAATTAAAATTCTTCAGAAGAAGAGGCTTCTTCTTCTTCATATTCTTCTTGCTCGTCTTCACCTCTAGCTATCTGATCATCAAGCACTTTATTCACCATAAAGTTTGTTGAGAATGCAACAAGATGATGGAGCTTAGTGAAAATAAGTCGCTTTCACTAAGTGGGCCCGCATGCTATTTTTGGAACAAAGTCTATTTTTAGACTATGTCTATTTTGAGACATATGGATCATGGTCTATGAGTTGCAGTATGCTATTTGTGGATGGTTGGTCAAGTTGGTAAAAATAGATGGACCTCTATTTTTAGACATATGGGCAGAGTCTACTTTTAGACTACCAGGCTAAAAATAGAACAGTCGAATATTATTAGCTCTTAATAATATTTGGACTATAAACATTATCTTATTCTCTTGGAGCACTTCAGTTCGAGCTACGGATGTGGCACATGCAGCTGCTAGAAGTAAATATGTGGTTCCTATGGGTTAACTTAAGCTATTGCATGGAGGACTTCAGTTAAGACTTCAGTGATTGAGTTCTGTGGAGTTGGATCATGAGTTGATGGAGTTGTGTTCAGTTTGACTTAGTTGAACTAGTTGTAGTTAGTCTAATTGGAAAATAGACTAATGTTGAGTGGTGTGAATTAGTTATTAATTAATTCACTAATTATTAACTCATAAAGCAACTAGAGAATACATCAGTTAACTCAGTGCATGGACAGTTTAGTGGAGACAAGTGTTAGAGGTGAGTGAAAGGGAAAGACAGCTGTCAGTTGTGACTATAGTTGTGCATGTGATTTGCATAATCAGTGGGATTGAGTGGCCAATGAGGATTGCGTAGTGTTACACAAGGGAAACACATGAATGGATCAGCCATTCTCATTATTCTCATGTAGGATTGCGCAGTGGAGGCAGGCAAGCAGTGGAGGTGATTTGAGCGAGCGATTGATTTAGATATATGATGTATTGTGTGTAGTAGTGGAGCTAGTATTGTATTGTATACTGTTACATGATCTCAATCAATATAATACAAAGAGTTTTTAGCGAGATGCCTTCCCTGTGAAAAATATTGTGTTATGTGTGATTGATGCTTCTATCTTCGCATGCAATTGTTTCTGCTTCTGCAATATTGATGATCAAATGTAGATGAGATTATTTATTATGCATGCATTCCGCAATAGTGTATAATCAGGATAATATCGGTTGAATAAGTGTCATATTATTCATGAAATTTCTACAAAGTTCATATTATGTACCATTATGGGCACATCTTCTCTAAATAGGAATCTTGGTGGATAGTGCAGTAATTTTCCCGTACATCTAGCTATGATGGTTTATTTATGGAATATAAGGCGACCTTTCACCTTCCATGACATTTCATCTACCTTTAATGACTTTTCACTTTCCATATGACTCTTCCTATTATAGGGCTAATGTGTTCTCAAAAAAATACAATTTACATTAATATTAAGAAAATAAAACATTTCCAATCAACCAATATTGTAATACAGAGATATGGAACATTAATTTGTAACTCTAAGACCAAGTATGCTTTCCATAGCTTGTACTCCAAAACAAGAATTAGTACCTTGTGTTGCAACTCATCCACATGCATTTGTATGCACTCTAATTGTTGGCTTAGGGGGTCTTGACCCAGGTTCAGAGTTAGTTGCGCCAACCAAAAAAGCCCTACACTATGCGTGTTTAGGGTTTCTAGGATATCTTCCTTGATCACTCTAAGAAGGACTAACTTGAGTGATTCAGGATCAAGGGTGCATCTAGCCCTTTTGTAATTGAGCTAGGATCTTTCCTCATAATCTTCCAAGGATTCATCCTGTCCCAAGGTCATTCTAAAGATTTCCTCTTTGGTGTCCTTGGACATACAATAGTCCCTATACTTTTCATTGAAGGATTGCTGCATTTCAGCCCAGGTAGTGATGTTGTCCCTAGGTAAACCCATGAACCAGCACAAGGTTGCATCCTTAAGGGTGGATGGGAACAAATTCAACTTCTGGTCATTAGACGTATAATCATAAGTTCTGTAGATGTTAACAAACTCAAAAAAAAAGATATCAAGGTATTCTAAGGTTAATCCATGGAAGTGACAAAGGGGAGAGGGGCTTATGTTTGTCATCCTAACATCTCCATTAATCTCTCTAATGGGAAAATCACGCTCATTTCTATTTTTAGTACTCTTTTTTTAAGACATGGTGTAAGTGTGTGGAATGGTTTCTTCTTCTTCTTCCCCAATAGGCACTTCAAATATCTCTAGTTTTCACCTAATGGGTCCTCTAGTTCCCCTATATTCAAAGAGGGAAGTTGACATTCGCCGAAGAAGAGAAGGTTGACTGTTTGATGGTTTGGGGGTATTTAGCAAGAATTTCCCTAAATTGTCTCTACTCCTACGAGACATGAAAGTAATTTTTTTCCTTTAATGTGTTTTTTTAGAATTAATTGCAAAACAGAAAGGAAAGTAGAATAACATCTACCTACTGAATGCAAATTAGAAATAAAATCAGAAATTACATCTACCTAGACACCTCCTCGACAACGACGACAAAAAGTGATGAGCCTCAATATTGCAGTAAGGATGTTGTTACTCCTAGGGCTACCAACTTTACTTTATCAACCTGGGGTTTCGTACAAACTTCGAGGTGACAGTGCTATATACACAACAGATGCAACATTCTACTCATGTCACTTCTCAACTAGGGTGCTAGACCACTAGGGTTCCAAACCAGTCTTCTATTGACTAGAAGGAGTTTGACTACTGACAGTGAATGTAAATCTAGTTCTAATGCAGGAAATTAAATGCTTACCTATTTAGGAAATGAAATTTACTGAATGGTAAATGCTATGAAATGCCAAAAATCATCTAGCTAGCAAATGACACAAATTACATACATCAAAGAACTATGTTAACCTTGCAATTTATCCTATAGCTATTAGGAATTCTTGGAAATGGAAAGTTGTTCTATCATTCTAGGACTCATACATACATGCACTAACTATCTCATTTTACATTTGTAGAAAAATAATCTTTTAATTGCTAAATTCGGAAATGTAAATGTTATGTTATTATGTCTGATCTTGCAGATGGAGAAGGCATGGTAGATCTGATCTTAGGTGGCACTGATAGGCATGGTAGATCTGATCTTAGGTGGCACTGATAGGCATGGAATCCAATATGAGGGCCTAACCTTCTCTTATACTACCATCTTTGGTCAAAACAGGGTCAAACAGGATGCTACAGGAGATCCTATAACTGCTACAGGATGTCTTGGTTTGCTACAGGAAGTTAGCTGAAGAGCTTAGGGGGGAAAGAAAAGTGAGATGAGGTGCTGTAGAGATGTATGATGGTGATATAATATGTAGGGAAGGTGCACATTACCCAAGACTAAGCCCAACACTCCAAGGAGGTTGGATTTACGTAAGATGACGTGCTCACGGTGGCTACAAAACAAAGGTTTAGACTATGGGCTGGTATGCCTTGGTAGAAGGTGGAGAGGACCTAGGTGAATCTGGTTGGATGAGTTCCTCCATGTAGATAAATAATCCTTGCAACAAAACCTGCTTTTCTTTTCATTTATGCATCACTACATGTCAACATGGAAAAAAGAGGAATTGAAGTTGAGAAAGTTGATCTATCTATTGTTAAGGACTATATCTATGAAATGAAATGCCTTTTAAGATACATAAAATTTAAGGAAACAAGATAACAACGACAGGTGATTCCAAGAAATCATAATCAGTGATCTAGCTAAGAATGAACCCTAAGTTACGCAATTACCAAAAGACAAACTATGTTTTTGGGGCTGTGAGAGTGGGGCCCTCTAATCATGATCCCATGAGGGAGATGAGATAGAGGCCACTATCACAATATTTTTTGAAGTACTTTCCTTCACTATTGCACCACTAATCTACCTCTTCAAACTAATGGAAAATAGGTTAAGCAATAATTCAAATACTTGTTAAGCTAAACAAAACATAAATAAACATCAGCAACTAACTATCATTTTAATCTAAGAATACAAATAAAAAAATAGGAACTTATGCTGCTAGGGTTGTGCCCTAACCCAAGTGCTTCAGCCCTCTGAGTCAACTTAGTGGTGGATCAAGGTAGAATTTCTCATTATCTCAAAATGTCAAATACAAAATAACAATAATAGTCACAATGTTTTTGCTCAAAATGACCTCTTGGCTACAACCAAAAATAGAATCTAAATGAGTCCCTTGACTCTCTTATTTATACAAAACCTAATCTCCCAGCAGCTCTCTAGAAAATAGGGAGACTTGGCTTCCGAACTTGAGAATGACTCTTTCTTAACTGTCACCATCTTGGTTGCCAATGGACTTGACTTGCTTGGTTGCCAGTAACTCTGAGCTGATGAGATATGGTGGAGGAATCTTTGAATGATTTGAGGAGTTAAGGAGGGAGACCAATCTCCTAAAATCTCTCTTGCTTTCCCACTTCGAGTTCTTGCACTTAAGTTAACCCAAAACCACTCCAATTCCTGCATTTAATACCTATTCGGCCACATGACATAGTAACTCACCTTCACCCTTCTCACTAAGGAAAATATCACAAAATATGTAAAAAAAATTGTGTGAAAAGTCAATTTTAATAAGTTGTGGAGTGGCATTGTGACCCATATAGTTTACCTATTGATGAGCCTCATCACTCGTCTTTAAAGTACCTCGCTATTGAGAGGTCAATTGTATTTAAATATACTTTATAGGAATATATGCATCATCAAATCTATTTTCATGTGCACATCAATTGAGTTGAAGCTCTTAGTTGACCTACGACCTTAATTGTTTTAGCCTATATGATCTTCAAAATTCTATCTTCTTGCAAATTTGAAATAAAAATGTCCAAAAAAGTAATTTCTAGCATAAATACAAGAGGTCATATTTACATTTGTTCAACTACCCGCCCACCATTTTTAGAAAAAAAGGAGAGGAACATGAGAAATAGGAGGAGAACAGAGAGAGTCGATATAGTTTTGATTTTTCTACTATGTTATCTCTATGTTCATTATTAGTGAATTTTTGTTAGCAATTATAAGCAAGCTACAATCTAAGGTCCAACATTAGGGTGAAAGCAAAGGTGCTTCACTCAACATTTAATTTTTTTGTGTATCTTCTTCATATATGTATTTCTTTGGAATGTCTTAATGACTACCACTTCTATAATCATAGAAACCCTTTAGACATCTAAGTGTGGAGCGAGTAAAGGCTTTGAAGATCTAGCATTTCATACAAACTAAATTTAAATTGTTTTCAACAACATACCATCTTCAAAAAATCATGCTTATATGAAGTCAAGGTAATTGGTAAACGATTTGGGTTAACGTTGGTTGTACATAAATGTCTATCAATGAATAAATCCTTCTTAGAGCATGCTTGAAGTTGTCTTTCTCTATGAAAATTATTGTTCTTTCCCATCCACTTTTATTAGTTTACAAGCATGTTTGGGTATTCTTTTTGCATGTTCAATTATTGCATATTCAAGACTTATTTACTAATTATGATTAATTTTCATATACTTATAGTTCATGGGTTTATGAATATAATCACAAATTTAATTATTCATTTTAAACTTTGGTTTGCTTCTACACATAGAATCTATTTTCATGTCTTATTTTATATTCAAACTATCGTTATGTATTTTCCATCTTATTTTCTTAAAAGGAAATTAGAATTTATTTTAATTAATTGATAATTATTATGATATTTCATGCATTTCTAGTTCATTTATGCGCTAAAATTTCAAGGTTAGGATAGTAATTTAATTAAACAATGCAAGGAAAATAATTATTGATTTAATGTACACAATACAATTTATACATGCACAAAACTATATGATTAATACCCTTCAAGGGAAGGACTTTGTTGACCTATCTAATTAATTAATCTAACCACGTAGTTACTAAGTTTAGGGATTAAAATTTAACCTAGGTTTCCATGTTTGTTTTTTCACTCGAGGGCCCTTCAAGGGTGTTTTCAATGTTGTTATTGATTCTCATTTTGAGCACTTCCCCCTAATTCAAAGTTGGTCCAATATAAAGCACGTAATGTAGACTTGGTGCACTTGACCCCAAGCTAATCAAACTAATGGCTTGCAAAACATTCTCGATTAATGAAAACATATTAGAAAAATGTAACCAATTGATTTGGTTAATGCTTAAAGATTGGGATCATCTTCTTTACTTAAACTAATTCAAAATAAATATATCACCTTAAAAAATAATACAAAATTATTATCTACACATTGACTTAAACTTCATATACATTGACTTAAACTTCACATCTTTATTTAGACTATAACTTTACTTTGCCATGCTTTGAATGTAGTGGTAATAGATTACACATTACATTCAAATTAATAAATCAACTAAAACATTAAGTGATAATGTTTCAAATAAAAAATTATATAATTCCCATCATTTATAAATTGTGTACCCATAGTGTTACCTCCACTTCCACCCACATCCAATAAAATACATAGTTTCAACTCACATTGCTACTCATAGTTATAATTGGGGATTGAGAGTGAAACTTCACATTTTATTATGGGTGAGGTTGGGGGCTAAACCTATGCATTGTCATGGATGATGGTGGGCGGAAAAATTATGTATTTGATTGTGGGTGGACTCTAAGTGGTGAAATTGTGTATTTCTTTATGGGTAGGGGTGGGAGGTGAAATTGTGCACTTTTATTCACTATGGGTGGGGGGTAAAGTTGTACTTTTTAGTGGTGAAACAAATGCACAGTTTTATCCCCAACCCCCACCATTGTGAAATGCATAATTTCTCCCTTCACCCCATACACAATAAAATATACGATTTCACCCTCCACACCACCCATAGTTTCAAATGTATAATTTCCCACACTATCTCCACCTATAGTTTCACCTTGGGTGGAGGATAAAACTATGCATTTTAAAACACAATGTTTCATCCCCACCCCATGTTCATCTTATGTAATTATGTATTATGATGGATGAGGTAATGGAACTATGCATTTTAATATGAATGGTTTCAAATGCACAATATCACCACACATCCTCATTCTCACTAGATTTGATTATATATCATTAAGGTGGGGAATAAAACATGTATTTCAAAATGTACAATTTCATTTATTATTGCGAACCCATTTAATAGGGTAAATGTGAAAATATGCATTTTAAAATGTAGAGTGTTAATACCAACCTTTAATTCTCCACTCTAACTCATATTTTTTAATTATTTATTTTTTAAATCACTTAAATGTTAGCTATTTTCTAATTAAATACAATAAATATCACCCTTAACCAATTTATATTTAAATTTTTTTATTATATAACTCTTTATTTATATTTATATTAAATATATTTTATTATATTTATAATTTAATTAATATAAAATTAAAATAATAATATAATTAATCTTTTGATAATTAACATTTTCCTTTATATTTGGTTTGTTGTTATTTTTGAGATGATATAGAGAAATTGACTGAATTAAAGGTTTTAATTATAATGAAAAAATAAATATTATAAAATATTATAAAAATGTTTTTAAGTTTTTAGAATTTTTAATATTTATAAAAAATTTATATACGTTTCTGTATGTTTCATATTTATAAAACTATTAATAGTTTCTAAAGTTGCAAAGGTGTATGGAAGGAATAGAAGGTTTGGAAAATATCATATTGAAAAACAAAATCACAAAAAAATAGTGAATTTTAATTCAAATAAACAAATATTTGGTGATATTTCACACCCTGTAACCAATTACTATATATTATTGAATTGAGGCTTTTGTGATCCATATCAAGTTTACTATATATTAATTAAAATAAAACATATATTTCACCAAATAATAAATTAGTGAATATTAATTAAAATAAAATTAATATTTCACCACTGCAATGAACTGAAAAGTTGCATCTACCTATCCTCATTGCAAATGAATAGTGGTCATGAACTGCCATTTCGAATGTTATGCTAAGTGTCTCTTATAACCACATCTACATTTTCAAAATTATGTATTCTTGCTGACCCAGACTTATTCTTTTGCAAATGACATAATTTCGTATCAAAAAACTTTAAAATTGGCCTTGCTTTATTGTGGACATAGGGAACTTTTTTAAATGAACAAATAAAGATATACTGATTTTTTTTTTTTTTTTTTTAATTTCAGAAATGGTATATCTTCTGTAAAATCTTTTGAGAATTCAAAGAACTTATTATTTTAACTGAGCTTCATCATTCTCAAATCAAGAATATAGCCCTGCTGAGGGAATGTTTTGGAGGATCCTACATTGCTCTTCTTCCTCGTGACAATAACAACACACCCAATTCTCACCCAAAACCAGACTAGACGAGACACCAACTACCACGTTTCTCAATGCATATTTGACAACATCAATCCCCTCTTCAGAAATGAATTTTCCATAAATATTCAACGGATCAAAGTCATGCTTATTTATCACAACTATTTTGGTAACATTTTAATAGAAACAAAACCATTATTTATAGATTTGTCGATCTCGTTACATCGATTGACAGTCTTTTGATATGAATATTCGTTACGTGGATTGTTGACAATTATTTGATATGAATATTCGCTGCAAAGTGTTATGATAGATGGATACTTAGAGATTTTTTTGAGTTATGGGCAACTCCAAGTGGGTTAATGACGCCCTGAAAGACATTGTGAAGCTTCTTGATATGTGCAATGCCGTTAGCTATAACATTGCTGATGGTAAACATTACCAGATGTTGATTCAAAGCACTGCTCACTTTGCATCATGATGGACATAAGTGAGATGAGTGATAAGAAATACACTAATATATTGAGTCATTTGACAAGCCCTTGTGATTTATTTTAGGAATCTATGAACTCCAAAAAAACGTGTATTTCAAATTTTGGGAAAAGACAACTCATACAATAGCAATAAGACATGTAATATTACATTGAGTTACATGGACAAAGCCTTGTGACCTATTTTGGGAATCGGTAAACTCCATAAAATGGCTATGGTGTGTTGGAGGACATGCCCATTACCCAACATCTTGCTTTGTCCCAAATGATGAACATGGCAATGACTCCACCAAATCTGATCCCTAATCCCGATGACAATGCTAACAAGGAAACTTTTTCATTGGCATAGCTCAACAATCCCCTTGTGGCATTACTATTATTGCTATTGCCTCCAACAATTGTTCTCTTTGGGTTATCATTTTGCTTGCTTGTTGGTGGAGGAAGCCCACATAAGAATTCATTCTTGTCAAAAGATGTTACAATGAAAGTGGAAAATTGTGTCCCTGTCGGAATTGGGCCACAAAGGTGGTTATATGAAACATTAAAAGAAGCCAACATTGATAACTTGGAGAGAACTTCAGGAATAAGTCTACTCAAATTATTTTTTGACAAGTCCAATTGCCCCAAAGAAGGTATCTCGCTGAGAGATGCAAGGACTTGTCCTTTCAATTTATTTCCTGATAAATTTAGTAGGCGTAAGCTACTCATGTTTCCTATATTTGTAGGGATTTGTCCTGTAAGATGATTACAAGACAAATCAAATATAGTGTTTGTAGGCAATAGATATGACACATTATACTCAATTCCTTTGATGTCAATAATAAATTCCTCATCGAATTCATCATTATTTCACACATTTGCAAAGCCAGTGAGCCTCTCAAGATGTGTTGGTATCCTTCCACTGAATTTGTCATTGGATAAATCCAACACATGTAACCTGGTAAGATTTGTGATGTGTTGAGGAATACAACCATGCAGATTATTATAACCAAGGATTAAAGCTTCCAAGTACTGAAAAGATGTGAAGTATTGAGGAAGCTCCCCCATCAATCCATTTTTCCTAAAATCCAGGAGCCAAATTTTCATACAATTGGCCAAAGATGCAGACAATGTCCCAGTGAAGTTATTAGAGTGAGCAGAGAATATTGTCATACCAATACAATTACCAATGCCATTAGGAATGGGTCCCTCCAAGTTGTTATCTGATACATCTAATGTGTCTAATGAAATCAAACCATTAATACTCTCAGGTATACTCCCTGAGATACTATTATTATATATGGTTAGTGTAGAGAGATAGCTTAAATGACCAATGCTATACAGGATATGTTCATTTAACTTGTTTGAATGCAATATTAAGGATTCCAACAAATAAAGTTTTCCTATGGCTTTGGGAATTGTCCCTATCAAATTATTGTTTGAGAGGAGAAGAGATTGAAGGTTCCTTAAATTGGTAATGGCTTTAGGGATGCTACCATTGAGTGTATTATGACTAAGATCTAGGTCAATCAATTGACTCAAATTATTAATAGCTGAAGGAATATTGCCACTTAATATATTATTACTGAGATATAATCGAACCAATTGACTCAAATTGCTAAGAGTTGTAGGAATGTCACCAATAAGCATGTTTGAAGAAAGTTGTAGGATTTCTAACTCAGTCAAATTGAAAATAGCTTCAGGGATATTGTTAGCCAGTATATTGTTAGCGACATTCAAAGAGGTCAACCTGGTCAACTTGGAAATGCATTCAGGGATGTTAGTGAGATCATTGTCTGGGAGATAAAAAGAGGTCAATTTGGTGAAATTGGCAATTTCTGCAGGGATGTGAGTGAGTCCACTATCATAAAGTGCTAAGTAGGTCAGCGTGGTCAAGTTGCAAATGGCTTTAGGTCGGCGTGTTGTGAGGTTAAGACTAAGAGATAGATAAGAGAGGCGAACCCTGAATATTCCAGGAGGAATAGAACCAGAAATATTGAAGCCAAAAATCGATAGTTGTTTAAGTTTCGTCAAATTACCTAACTGATGCGGTATATTGCCTGAAAATTCATTGCCTTTCAAAAGCAGTTTCTCTAGTTTCTGCAGCAGACCCAAGTCTATTGGAATAGAATCGTTCAGTGCATTACCAGTGAGGTCAAGTACTCGCAAAGCTTTAAGTTGGCCCAACTTAGCTAGAATAGGACCATTCATCCACTGATTGCTGCTCAAATCAAGTACTCACAATGCTTTAAGCTGGCCCAATTCAACTGAAATAAAACCCTCGATCCCACTTTCAGAGAGGTCAAGAACTCGCAACGATTTAAGCCGGCCTAACTCAAATGGAATAGGAACCTTCATCCTGTGATTGCCGCGCAGGTCCAATACTCGCAACGCTTTAAACTTGTAAGAACTCTGGACACCACATATCTCCACAATGGTATGATATTGTCCACTTTGGGCCTAAGCCCTCATGGATTTGGTTTTGGGCTTTACCCCCAAAAGGCCTCATACCAATGGAGATATTTGTCCATCCTTATATACCGATGATCCTCCCCACTTCTAGTCAATGTGGGACTTTGGTCGTATACCCAACAATCCTCCCCTCGAACAAAGGACCATCGAGCCTCCCCTCAAATGATTATCCATTCGTCCACTCTCTACCAACCAGGAATCTCCACTCCAATGCATTAGAAGCACACGCCTTACATGGAGCACCACCTGCCTCGAGAGCTTGCTCTATCCCAGGTCAACTCCTCTTCACCGTGTTGGGACCAGGACACATCCATGAAGAATCTGGAGCACACCGCCTGTCTATCCGAGCTCATCCACGGATCCCATCGTGATATTACTGGGGCCCACCACCTTTGTTCGGCATTCCAAGGATTCATCCACTTGGCTAACTTCGAAACTTGGCTCTAATACCACTTGTAAGGACTCTGGACACCACATATCTCCACAATGGTATGATATTGTCCACTTTGGGCCTAAGCCCTCATGGATTTGTTTTTGGGCTTTACCCCCAAAAGGCCTCACACTAATGGAGATATTTGTCCATCCTTATATACCCATGATCCTCCCCACTTCTAGTCAATGTGGGACTTTGGTCATATACCCAACAAAACTAGCTAAACTCACATGGAATTTGTCCTTCCAATTCATAATTTCCGGAAAGATCCAGGGTGTGGAGTTTGTGTAGCAAGCCCAATTCGACTAGAATAGACCCGTTGAGCACATTCTAGCTGAGTTCAAGTACTCACAATGATTTAAAGTGACCAATCTCAGGAGGAATTCTTCCTTTTAAATCCTGACCAGAAACATTTAATGTGTGCAGTAAAGAGAAATTACCGAGAGACACAGAAAGGGTACCTGAGAGCCCGTCCGTACCAGTGGGCAATGCATACCAGGAGAGGTCAATGTGGACGACTCTGCAAGTTTTGTGCCGACAGCAAATGCCATACCAAGAGCACATGTTCTACGAGTTGTGTGTCGTCCAGTTGGAGAGCACACCTGATGGATCCGCTGTGATGGATTTTCGGAAGGACAAGATAGCATGGAGGTCCCTTTTCTCGTGGGCGTCCATTGATGATGAATCAACCATTCGTTCAGACTCAGAGTGACGTTGGAGCCCACTAAATCCACGGGGCATGTGGGAGCCCCTTCCCTTAGCATGCAAGTGGGAATACAAAGACTGATGATGATTCCACGGTGGGTGATTGATAGACGTTTCTACATGCATATAGGCAGCAGCGATGCAGAGAAGTAGTAATTTGAGAACCTCCATTTTCTCCTTGCAGAACCTCAAATTACAAAGCCTTTCAAAACCTCATATTACAGAAATTCAGAACCTCTCAAAGTGTGTGAGTACTTGCGTGTGCTTCTACCTATCTATGCGCACATATATATAAAAGAAAGTTGTGTTGGAGACGCGCAGCGATTTGTTTTTGGCGATGAATTGGTCGGTGGGGCACACAGACGAAAGGAAGGCATTGGGAAATCATTGAGACAAAGAACCTTCTGCGTTATGAAGTTAGCCCCTTCCGCATTCTCCCTTTGGTGGGGGGAGGTATTTCAGGGGAAAGAAAAGTTAAAACTCTTTTATCGGTGTGTTTCTACCGGTTAAACCTTTAAAACTTCTATAATATATCATGATAAAATTTCTTGTAATGTGAAACTTTAATTTTTTATTATATCGGAGTTTGCAACTTCATTTTTATTATATTATAGTATATTTACTTATTTGTCTAATAAATGATTGAGTTGGATTTTAAAATAAATATAAAATATTATGTAAGGTTAAAAATCGTCAGTGCTTCTTACACTAATAATTAAGGAAAGAGAAACGTGCGCGCTCTGCTCTGAACTGCAGAGCTGGGATTAGGTTTGCAGCCGCCGCCAAGCTTGGACGCTACCATGAGCGGACCTGGGGGTGGGGAGTCCGCTCCCACCCCTCCATCATCCTCTGAAGAAGCATTTTGTAGACTCTTAACGCAGAAAGGGAAGAAGCGCCAGACTTCTGAGGTGCCGAAATTCATCAAAAAGCTCGAAGAAATACTAGAGATAGCACTCCCAGAGGAACAACCAATTAAAATCGCTCTTGCTCTATCTGACAGAGGCCTGGTAGGGCAGTTTATGGGCTGTTGGCCTTCCTCTAAAACCACGGACGAATGGATTCAGCGAAACTAGAGACCTCAACTGAAAAACAACGTGATTTGTTATGCTGTGGGACGAGGCTATTTCATTTTTGAATTTACCACCAAAGAAGATCGTGATCTGGTGTTCAGAAACGGTTCGTATTTCATGGGAAACCAAGGACTGTATCTTAACAAATGGAGCCCTGACTTCGACCCATCTGTCGATGTCCCTAAGGAGGCGCCAGTCTGGGTTCGATTACCTAATCTCCCGATACACTGTTGGAGCTATCAATCCCTGCAGAAGATTGGTAATGGGCTGGGTCGTTTCATTGACAAAGTTGATCACAAGGGCCAATATACATGCACTAGAATCTGCGTGGAAGTCGATTTGGAAGCCGGTCTTCCAGAAGCGATCAAACTAAAAGTTGGAGAATGGCAGCATTACCAGAAGCTGGACTACGAGCAGTTGCCTTTCAAATGTCGAACCTGTCATGAGCATGGACACTTCTAGCGAAACTGCCCAAAAGCTCCAATAGGGAACACGGTTGAAGAAGAAGGATGGAAAGAAATCAGAAAGGGAAAGGCTGTTCCAAAGCCCCCGGGGCAGAACAACTCTGTTCCAATGGGGAAGCCTCAAATTAACTCAAAAGTTACTGCTGCTTCTAAAGATGGCTCCTCCTCAGGAGAAAAGGTGGATGTCATGGAGACCCAAGAGGAAACATAAAATAAGGAGAAGCAAGTGAAAGAAAAGGTAGTTGATTCAACTGTTCCACCAACTGAGGATTGTCAGAGGGGAAATGAAGGCAACGAAGAGCACATCAGTCTATCCTCAGACTCTAAGGGAGAATCAGAAGAGAGAGGTTCTGAAACTTACAACTCGCTAGTCACTCCTATCAAGACGACTAGAGGGCGGAAATCCAAGAAGAAACAGAGAGAGGAAAAAACTTATATAGATGTCCTCCAAGGTTCCCAAAAAACTCTCAAAGCAATGATGAATACCAGATCTAGGCGCAAGAGTAATAGGGCTTCAATAGGAACCTCATCCCCCCAAGTCAGTAAATAATGAAATACGTCTCCTGGAACTGCAGAGGTTTAGGTAGCAGGTCGAAAGAGGAATCCTTGAAAGATATAGTGAGAATATACTTGCCTGAAATCCTCCTCATCCAGGAGACAAAGCTGGAGGATCTTCCTCTCCTCCATTCTAGTAAAGCTTTTTGGAAAAAAAGGCCATGGAAGAGTGGTTAGTGCAAGAGGCGCTTCTAGTGGAATAGCCACATTTTGGAACAACGCCATATATGATCTTATTCAAGAAAAAAGTAGCCCCCACTGGCTTTTCACACTCAGCTCCTCCACAAGGATTCTGGTCAACAAGTAAGTATGTTTAATGTTTATGCTCCTGTATTGCCAGGCGAGAAAAAAATCTGTTGGAACTCGCTTCACTCATTTCTTTCAAAGAAAAATCCTGGAAATATCATTATTGCAGGTGACCTGAATGTCACCCTTGCTCTTGATGAGAAAAAGGGAGGCTCCATTGTCAGGGACCCTGCCAGAGAATGGGTTGAATATATAATGCTGGGCTGGGACCTGGAGGATATTAAACCATCTTCAGGTAAATACACCTGGTCCAACAAAAGAATAGCCCCCAATCACATTGCTGCCCGTTTGGATAGATTCCTTGTCCACTCTACTTTCCCGACATGCGGTCTTATGGCCACCTCTAAAATTCTGCCAAATCTTACTTCTGATCATAAGCCCATCCTTCTCGAGCTTTCCCTGGATGGTAATCTATGTCCCATTCCTTTTCGTTTCAGCCCTCTTTGGATCCAGCAAGAAGGATTCCAAGAGGTGGTCTCTGAATCCTGGAATAGGCCCGTCCAAGGTTCTCCATTCTTTGTGTGGGAAGAGAAAATCAGGGTCCTAAAAAGAAACCTTAAAGAGTGGGCTAAAAGATTGAAATCCCCTACTGCCAAAAGAAAATAAACTCTAAACAGGCTTGCTGCTCATCAATTAGATATGGAGCATAGTCCTGTTTCTCAAAGTCTTCTCCAAAAAGAAGTCGAGCTTCAAAAAGAGGTTCATAGATCTAGCAGGGAGGAGGAAGAATTTTGGCGACAAAAGTCTAGGAATCTATGGTTGCAGTCCAGAGATAAAAACACTAGCTTCTTTCATAAGCAAGCCGAAGCCTGAAAGAATTTCAAATCAGTTTCTGAGATACATTACCAAAATACTGTGATTAATGATTTCGAAGGCATTAAGAGAGCTGCTTATTCCTTCTATCAAGATCTTTATTCGTCTCCTGAAGAACCAGCTATCGATCCTCATGCCTATCCGATTGAATTAATTCCCAAGTGCATTCAGGATTCAGATAATGACATGTTGACAGCTCCGATTAGTATGGAAGAGCTAAAGAAAGTTCTGGACAGCATGGAGCCTGATAAAGCCCCAGGCCCAGATGGGTTCTCTGTCAGGTTTCTATTGACTTGTTGGTCAAGAATAAAAAAAGATCTATTGAGAATGGTCAGAAAGTCCCAGAACTATGCAAAGTTGGGCGGTGGCATCAACTCGGCCTTTCTCGCCTTGATCCCAAAAGAGAAAGGCGCCTCAGACTTCAGCAGATTTAGGCCAATATCCCTGTGCAATTCCAGTTATAAGTTGGTCTCCAAAATAATAGCCAACAGGCTTAAAAATATACTGCCAGACATCATCCCTGAAAATCAAGGCGGTTTCATAAAAGGAAGAAAGATATTGGACAACATTGTGCTGGTGCAAGAAGCAGTTCACTCTAGCTGCCAAAGAAACGAGAAAGGTATGGTGATTATGCTCGATCTGGCTAACGCATTTGATAGGGTGAGACATGAATTTTTGTTCATTGTCATGAAGAAGCTAGGCTTTTCAACAGATTTCATAAACTGGGTGAAAGCCTGTATTGCCTCACCATGGATCGCGCCACTGGTCAATGACCGTTCTTCTGACTTCTTCCAAGCCTCTAGGGGCCTGAGGCAAGGATGTCCTTTGTCTCCGCTCCTCTATGCTGTTCAGGCCTCGGTGCTTAGCTTCCAACTCGATCATAATCAACAGAATCAAACTCTGCCTGGCCTCAGAACTACTCACAAGGTGAAAGACATTAACCATGCCCAGTTCACCGATGACACCTTGTTGCTTGGAGGAGCCAGCATAATCTCTGTCAAATCCTTCAAGAGGGAGATGGAAATTTACAGGTTGTTCTCGGGCAGCAAAATTAACTATCAAAAATGCTCTATCTATGGCTAGAACTGCTCGATCAAGGAGTTGTCTGATATTGCAAGACTTTTAGAAATGGATGGAATTCGAAATTGGGAGTCATTTAAATACCTCGGTATCCCAATCTTCAAATCTAAGCCTAAAGTTTCTCATTGGCTACCATTGCTCGATAAGATAAAGAATAGAATCCAAGCTTGGGGTGCCTCTTGGCTGAATAATGCAGGGAAAGTCACCGTTATGAAATCGTCCTTATAAGTATGCCTCTATATCAAAACTCTGTTCTCCTTGCCCCCAAAACCTTTCTTAGTAAATTGGACAGTTTGTTGAGAAGATTCTTGTGGGAAGGTGGGAATAACAACGATAGAAGGATCCATTTAGTGAATTGGGAAACTCTCAAGAGACCTTTTCTGGAAGGAGGCCTCCATCTGCGTAACTTGGCTTCTCAAAATCTTGCTTTGGGATCCAAGATCCTGTGGAATTTAGTCTCTGGAAACTCTAGCTGGAGTAAAAGAGTCATTTGGAAGATATACTTCCAAGGGCAACGCTTGAGATGCCTGGATAAGCCCCCAAGATCTCTCAAAGGATCCCCGATCTTCAATCTTTGCAGTTCTGCTAGGGAGCAATTAAGTCGTTATCTTTACTGGATCCCTGGTAATGGAAGAAAAATCAAAATCTGGGAAGACTCGATTATGGGTGATCAACCATTGAACCAAGTGGAAGGTCTTGCAAACATCAAAGATTGGCTTCATTCTTGCAATTTGCACACTCTGTGGGATATATCGAACTGGAAGGAAACTCCTGATAGAACCTGGGATTGTTGGAATCTGGGGGAGGTCCCCATTATGCTGCAGGGGGAAGCTTCTTTACTGTTAGATCTGCTACAAGAAAAATCTCCTTCAAAGGCCACTACTAAAGGCAAAAGAGGCTGGGGCTCCCTCTCCGGCTCTTACACTGTTTCCGAAGGTTATAAAAGAATTATGGCTGTCCCATATGCTCCTCCCAATCCAGCTCAATGGAAATTTATGTGGGATTTCCCATCTCTCCCCAAAATTGACTTCTTCTATTGGACTGTTGCACACCAAAGCATTCTTACCAGAGATAATTTGCGTAGACGAGGGATGGAAGGGCCTTCCAGATGTCCTCTTTGCTTGTCTGATGAAGAAACTGTCAATCACCTGTTGCTGCTTTGTCCCTTTGCTCAAGAAGTCTGGAGGGGAGTTCTGTTGTTAGGTCCAGCTAAACTTGATCTCCCAGATAGAATTCCTTCTCTGCTCCAAACTTGGGCCAGTTTATCTCCCTTCTGCCTTTCAAAAAAAGTCTTCTTAAAACAAGTTGGATGTGGATCCCTAAATTCATCTGCTGGAAACTATGGTTGGAAAGGAATAATAGAATTTTTCGAGAAGAAAGCTGCACTTCTATAAGAGTTATTTCTAAAATCAAAGCTTTGCTGGGCGAGGCTTTGGAAGCCAATACTTCCCCAAGGAATGAAATGAGTCTGGTCAAAGAGGAGGAGCAATGGCTCAAAGATCTGGTTCCAAATCTGAAGGAAAGGTCCATTCCTCCTGCACTCGCCCATGCCATCTGGGAGATTAGGCTGGGGGAACTTGAGTTCATTAAGTGGAGATCGGCCCTAGATGACTACTGTTTATTCTTCGACGAGGCCTCTAAAGGAAACCCTGGGGTTGCTGGCAGTGGTGGAGTTCTTCTGAGTCCCGGAGGTTCTCCGGAATTGCGGTTCCATTGGGGGCTAGGAATCGAAACCAACAACAGAGCAGAGGCTCTTGCACTGTGGCAGGGGCTGAATCTGGCGATTAATAGAAATATACTCTCTCTCTCTGCCTTTGGAGATTCTAGACTTATCATCCAGGTGTTGATCTACCCTAAGACCTCCCATCAGGTTCATTTAGCCACTATTATCAAAAAAATCCGGCTGTTACTGCCCAAGTTCAATAAAATTTCCTTCTTCCACATTTTAAGGAATCTCAACTCTCAAGCTGATATGGAGGCCAATCTTGGCTCCCTCTGTAATCGGAGATCTTTGGTGGTTAACTTGATTGAATCTTCATGCTCCATTCCTTAATGTATCTGCTGACCGGACCTTCTATCCTAATTTATCTAAGGGCTATCTCTTTTCTCCTCATTACCCTGCTCTACGGGATCTCACCTCACTGTATATTCATTCTAATTAAAATGGTGGTCTCAGGCCTGATCTCAGTCTTCCTATCAATGGCCTCTGTTTCCGGTCGAGTACCTGCTTTTCATGAGCCCACAAAGGACCTTCAAGGGGGCAACTCAGTTCCAGTTTTGATCTTTCTCTCACTCTCAAATCTGAAGGTCATTTTTAGCACAAGCAGATCTCCGAAAGGCTGCAATCTCTGCGCGATGCAAAAATTGGGCCTTGCGATGGAGCTCCCCCATTACAGAAGCAGTCTCTCCAAAGTAGACGTGGATAATCAGGTTCTTCCACCAATCAATAGCACCGATGCTCTCATGTATTGCAAGATCAGGATTTGCCCAGGGAAGTCCTCTGGCCTTGTGTGCTGTTCCATCCTTCCCTACAACACATCAATCTGCTCTGAGGGACCTCATGCCAAAGCAGGCGATGCGTTCAAAATCTGGATTCCGGTCATCTAGCGGACTGGTAAAATTCTGGAAGAGAGGCGAACAAATCCAAATCCTAACAACTTTCTTCAAGACTCTGTCTCTGGTTCCGTTGTATTGTAAGAGCATGCGGCAGCTTGTTTGCCGCCCTAAATAAAATTAACCGTTATTGTCCAAAAAAAAAAAATCGTCAGTGTATTAGAGACGAGAAAATGAAAAAAGTACTATATAAAGCAATCTTCACTTTACTATCTATTTATAAATTATACAACTTAAAAAATAAATTATAACTCATATGTTTACTCATCATATATTAATTAAATTAAAATTATCATTTTAAGTATATATATATATATATATATATCATATAATTTACAATTTAAAAAAATAATACATTATCCTTTTTATTTGATCTCATATATAAATATAATAAAAAATAAATTTCAAATATTTTAAAAGATTAATTTTTATATATATATAATAATATATATAAAAATAATATATAATATATATATATATTATTATTTATTTATTTATTTATTAATTTGAATTGTTTAATTATTAGACATTTTTAAAATTTTTTTTATTAAGTTTTTTGTTTTTTTTTTCCTAATTTAAAATATGTTTTTGATTATATATAAATTCAAGTATTTTGGAAAATTTTAGAGGTAGTGAGATTTTATAGAGTTCACAATTCAAATTTATAGTTCCAACAAATCCCTCCTAAATTATGATCAACTTTGATAGAAAAATAGGCCTAAAACACTCTAAATTATATAGCTTCTAATACTTTTTATTTTATTTTAATATTTTACACTACCTTTCATGGTATAAATTTTCATTGAGGAAATTCAACATAAAGCTATTCATTAAATTTAATTTTTATTTGTATATAATAATGTAAAAGGAAAATATTCTATTTATATATATTAAAATCTTTTTTTTATTTTGTTATTTATATTAAATAAATATAATAAAAAATATATCATTTTAATAAATTAATTGAATTAGCACTTAAAAACAAAAATAATAATAATAGCATGCCATAAAGAAAAATATTAACTTTATTTTAATTAATTAATAATATGTTATTTTAAGGCACTCTTGATGTGAAGTCGTCTACTCAATTCTTCTTCAGCCTTGCTAGGGTGATATTTTGGACATGATAAAGATGTAGTCACACCAAGCTTACAAAAATAATCTACCTTGCAAATCCAAGAATTTTGCATTAGTTTGAATAGAAATTTAAATTTTCACTTTCCAAATACAATGTAGATATTTAAGTTTTTAAATTGTAATTAAAAATAAATATTTTTTGCATGTATATTTCCTTAATTAAACTTGATGTTCCACCTTAACTTTTCTCCTGTCGTTCCATTTGATGATATTATTTGCTCCATCGAATCCATTTCTTCGGGCCTTCCCTCCCATGTAGCAAAAGAACTGTGGCTAAGAATGTGGTAACTCTCTGGAATTCCAAGCTCCCTAAGCCCAACCTTTATGAATACAATTCCCCTTTTTTTAATGTCCTTCATCAATTCAACTCCAACCCCAATATAAATCAATCTTAAAGTTGATAAAATCAATGTGTCTATTGTTATGAGTTCCTCTTATTAAAGGAAAATTCAATCCAACCCCAATATTCTCAATCTGAAAGCTGATAAAAGCAATGTGTCTATTGTCATGAATTTATCTTATTAAAGGACAATTTAATAATTACAATTCACAGTTATGCTAAAGTTTACATCAACAATAAAAATAAATATTTTTTAATAAGTAAACAGAGATTTAAAATTAAACAACAACTTTATATCTTATTTTATATATATATGTTTGGTAAGCTTGGCAAGATTATATCTTCATTATGTTCAATATATCATTTTGACATGGGAAATTGATGACTTCACATCAAGAAGTGTCTTAACACAACACCCGATCACCGTGTATCCAAGACCCGGTGGACATAATTAAATATATATAATTAAAATGGAATGGTTTTGATATTCTTATTCTTTAATATCAAATAAATGAAATTTTGTAATCATTAAACGTGTAATATTTCATCTTTGATATAAGTTAATCCAGATTAATATTTAAAAAGTAATAACAATAATTTAGTGGAAATGAAATCTCTAATATTTATTCTTATAAAAAAAATAAAGAAAACAAAATATCTATACTTATTTGTTTTCTTCTACTCATGTCAAGTCAATATATTTATTTAATACAAACAAGTCAATATGAATCACTCAAAAGCATTGATAAAGATTAATACAAATATTAAAGTCTCAAAAAAATCCAATTTTCTTTTTATTAAATAAATTATCCCCAAATTTCTTATCTTTATGCTTTATTTATGTCAAATCAATATACTTATTTCTGATCGCTATCAAATCAATATACTTATTTCTCATTCCTTATGTCAATTTAGTACTCATTTTAATAAAGGCAAGTCAATATGAGAGATTCTTTCCCTTTCTCCATCCTAATATGGTCAAGTCAATATGAGTAACTATAAGTATTGGTGTAATCTAATCAAACCATGAAAGTTAGAGGAAAATGCAAATTTCAATTTGCCAAGGAAATTTCCCCCAAATTTCTTGGCCCCTATGCTCCACCTACATCTTGTCAATACATTCATTTCAATAAATTCAAGTTAATATGGACCCCTCACAAGAATTGATCAAGTTTAATAAAAATATTTCAATCCCATAAAAATTCAATTTTCTCTTTATTAAAAAATTCCCTCCAAATTTCTTACCCATAAATTTTATTTATGTCAAATAAATACATGTATTTCCCTCCACTTATGTCAATTCAATCTACATATTTTAATAAAGTCATGTTAATACCAGCAACTCCCTCCTTTTCTCCATCTTAATAAAGTTGAAATTAATAACTCACCAACATTGATATAATCTAATAAATACGTTAAAATTAGAGAAATTTGCAATTTTTAGTTTGTTAGTGAAATTTACCACAATGAAAATTTAAATTTCCGCTTTGTCTAGGTTAAGTTTTTATTGTTAGATACAAGAAATAAATATTTTTCTTATACTTTATAAGTAAACATAGAATCCAAAATTAAACAATAATTATTTTCTAAAGTTTATATATTAATAGATATGTAAAAATATATATAAATAAATACATCATTTCTTATATTTTAATTTTTTAATATCAAACAAATAATTGTTTTTGTGCTGAGAGGTGCTCCTTAACCCAGAATGATAGAAATGTTATAATGCAATATTCTATAAACCTTAAGTTAAAAAAAATGTAATATTTGGTCTTTAATATGAGTTAACTAAGTTTAATATTTAAAAATTAACAATAATAATTTAGTAGAAATGAAATCTCTAATATTGATTTTTATAACGAATAAAAAAAAAATGAGTAGCCCATTATGGTAGAGATGTTGTAATGTAATGTCCTGTAAACATTTTGATTTTGTCAAAATAAAATAAAATAAAAATAAAAATAACCTTAAGTTAAAATAAAAATT
>APFE030248110.1:0-28165 GCA_000404065.3 Pinus taeda
AAATATATATTAATAATTATAGAATTAAATGCCATAAAAAAGTACTTAGGAATTTAGAGATGGCATTAATAGATTATGATGGATTTAAATGTAAAACAATAAAAATACTTAAAGTATTAGATATTATATTAAAATAGTTTTTTGTTG
Organism: Pinus taeda; assembly: GCA_000404065.3. NCBI lineage: Eukaryota > Viridiplantae > Streptophyta > Pinopsida > Pinales > Pinaceae > Pinus > Pinus taeda. Next base: position 148 of record APFE030248110.1, read on the forward strand.
TTTCATAAATTTAGTGTTAAAAGGAAAATTAAAGTCATGTTATATAAACATGTTTCTAATTCTGTAGCTCCTCCAGCAGTGTGGTAAGACTCTGCAACGACCTATACAAACATTCTAAAGATGGTGGTGATTCCACATGGCTAGGTGATGAAACATGTTCATGAGTCAATTCACCCCCATGAATATCCTCAACACCCCCATCAACCTCCACTTCTCCTATGTGCCTGCAATGGCCAACTAGGACTTCGTGAGGTCACACACCTTGCACAACATGCCCCCTTCGTCTAAGAATTCCACTATATAATCTAGAACACAAAGACAAATTTAATTCAACCACCCAAATGTTGTATCCTGGTAATCAAAACCCGCTTCAAAACTCAACAAGATAAAAATTGTCAAAATTTACATATTCTTCCACAATTATTACTAAAGAAGCACCCCCGTGATTACAATAGTTCCTCTTGAATAGAGTATCACAAGTAAACAAGGACAGAGGTAGTAAGCCTAGGACCTCAAACTATATTTCTCGACCCTAAGCAAATCTGGCGATAGATATGTGCAACAAATACTGTTAAAGACGACTGGGACCATGACAAATTCTTGAAAGCATAAAGATGAGGAAACCCATAAAGAACAGACAACCACCACATCCAAAATTACTTTTACAAAGGAACTAGTAGGGCCTAGAGGCATAACCATATTTATTACTAAACGGGGAAGAGAATAAAACCACCCCATTTTAACTCCTGCGACAAGAAAATTTTAGTAGTTCTCTTATCCCCACCATGTCTTTCCATCCAAAGGATAGTTCACCACCCGTTTACCCACTGTGGTGCCAAATTGTGCAGATTAACACACCATAGAGACCAAAGCACAAGCCCCTTTAGCTTGCATTACCCTTTCACTCTAAAGAATCCACTCAAATGAGCATGCGTAGGTTAGTAGTCTGTGCATAGTCAACATCCCCCTACCACCTTCCCAAACTCCAATATCTAGAAAAATCAGCCTCTGAGAAAAAATAATTGTTCAGGAAATAATCTCGTTCACATGTTTGTAGAATCTTTTGGGTGTCCTATGCAACTTTTCTATGGCCCATGGCCCCATCGATTCCCCACGTTTGGCCACACTCATCAAGGTAAACATTAACCTTCATGTTATTTTAATATTATAATATATATATATAATATATATATATATAATTAATATATATATATACTCACATAAGAGTCATATATATATTCTTTCCATGCGTCACTCAAAACTAAATGCAAAAAGAAGTGAGATATCTCTTTCAATTTGAGTTCACAAACACTAAATGTTTTAATCCATAATTTCTTTTTCATTTCCAATTTATATACTATCATATATATATAATATAATATATATATATATTAATAATATATTATATATATATATATATATAATAGATGAAACCTGAATATTTATCTATACTACTACAACATAGAGACACAAACACACACATTCGTATTGTATGTCAACTCCAAGATAAACAAGGAAAAAATTACACATCTCCATCATTCTGAGATAGGCGCCATTAAAATGTTTGAATCATTCTTTATAATTTTTTCAATTCTTTTATATACAAAATACATACTTGCCAATCTTCCATTTTTGTTAATGTATTTTAAATTCTAATTCATATCAAATATTGAAGGAATTATACATCTCCATGATGCCATTGAACTAGAAAGCACAAATTAATTAAATGAAAAATATCCTTCACTTTATTTATTTATTGTTTACACTGAATTTCTTCTTGCCATCAATTTTTTCTAAATTTCTAGTATGAAATTTTATTAAGTATTAAAGAAATTTAACATCTCTTTGATAATACTGAGTGGAAAAAAAAAGTTTAACAAAGGAAAAAATATTTTAAATTCAATTTTTTCGTCTTTATAAATGTTAAGTTGATAAAAAATTCCCACTAATTTGTGTGGAATTGATGGTTGTCCTAAATGCATTTATGATCACTATGCACCCACACAGAAAGTAGCTCACATCTAACTTTAATATGCCCACTCAGTATGCTAATCCATCGATTTTCATGTTGCCTAATCCACTTCTCCATATCCTCTGCGTGATCTCCTTGTACTTAAAAATAATGCCTCATTCACTTGCTTGGCGATGGAAAGCATTATGTATGTCTAAATATTTCTTGGCTCTTTTGTCATCCAACTTGTTCATGATTCATCACTCACACTGTCATACTGTTATTTCCTTCCAAAAGAAAAGCTTCAATTCCCTTAGTGATTCTAAATTTATCCTCCTCATTCTCCCACTTAATACTATGGTTCAGGAGAGAAGATGTGTAAGCAATGGAGGCGATGGATGTAGTCGTGATCGTCATCCCATTGCTATAGATTTTGACGAAAAAATCTAATGTATTCATTCCAAATATTCATGAACGCATACCACACAATGTATCCTCCATGGAAGCTGATGAATTAAGGAACATAGGTGGTGGGAATTGGGCCTCAAAATTTTACTAGCTCGACAGTTATGGAGGAAACAACAAGCCAAAGAAGCTTTTAGCATTTTTTAAAGTCAGTTTTTCTTGGAAGACCCTCCTTTTGGGTGTCTGGGTATTGTGTCTTTTAGGTAAAATTTAATGACCAAAATTTGTATGTTGACAGAAGAGGATGACAATGGATCTCTGTTGGATGCAATTTTGATGAATTCTCTTTCTGTCGATGAGCACAGTGGATTTGGTCTGGAACTGTTCCAGAGGATCCTCTGCTATTTCTTGATTCAATTATTGATTTAGATATACTCTTTGTCCCTTTGTATGTATCGAAGTAAATTAATTTATGATTTAGACCCTCTGTCCCTTTGTATGTATATATCGAAGTAAATTCATTTATGATTTTATCCATAAGAACCACCAACCGCCGAGGGGAGAGTTGTTATATTACGATGCGCTCTTGTTGTTGCTGCTACGCAAACCCTCCTTCACCTTGTGCTATTTTATTTGACTATTCCAAATTGGTTTCAGGTACGCTGTTTATTTCCTTCCTCTTTGTTTTAATGTAATTTTTTGTTCTCATAAAGTCTCTATTTCATTTTCTTTAACTAATTTAACCTCCCTCGCCTTATTTTAGTTGATTTTGATAATTAGTTTATCATATTTGATCTAGGTTTCATTTCTATCTTGGCTTTCAAATTTGTGTTGGTTGGCTGCAAGAAAAATGACCTGAAAAATTTTGAAGGTTTCCCTTAGGTTTGGCTTCCAAAACAGGTATAAACACATTTTTCCATATAGTGTAAAATCCATTGAGTTCTTGGGACGAATTTCAACCAATCTGAAGACTATCCTTCATTGCCATTTTTGATAGATTTCAACGAAACTACACTAGCTGTATGGTGGCCCAGCATGTAAAAGAGTGGCAATGTTTGGACCTCATCTCATCTCATCTTCAGAGGAGATAAACTTCCATCTTCATTTAAATCGTCCAGTTTCAAGTGAAGCCCGCAGGAGATCGAATCCTTCCTCCAGCTGTGCAACCTAGCTTTTCGTGATTTGACTGTATTAAAAACAAATCCCCTAGGGACTAAGAGATTGTTCCATCGTTTTTATTTATATTTCTATATCTATTTCTATTTCTGACCAGGGGATCAAGTTCAGCGAAATCTAATATCCCCCAAATCTAAAGGGTAGACAAATTGAAAGCAATCCATCAATGCCACAAAATATGTAATACCTAACCAAATAATGGGTCTGACATTCATCCTTTTCCAAATCACATTTGAGCCCATTTGTTGGATTTTAGTGTGATATTTCCTTCCCGTGTCATCCCTTTCCAGTTGATTATCTATGAATGTATTCGGAAAGACGTCGATGCACTATCCCATCACTGTTTGTTTTGGAAATATATAGTTTCAATTTTTACAAATAACTTAGCACCAACTCTGTATAAGACACAACCCATCAGTTTACATGGAAGAATGGTGTGGTTATCAAGTTATCCTGTTTGAATTTTTTCTGCATTCATTGACCTGTGAACCCCAGCCAAATAAATTTGCTTCTGAGATATAAACACAGAGCTGAATAGCTACAATTAGTTATCCGTCATTGTCAAGTTATCCAGTTTGAATTTTTCTTGCAATCAAGGACCTATGAACCCCGGCCAATTAAAAGCAATCCATCCATGCCACAAAATATGTACTACCTACCCAAACAAATAATGGATCTATTCATCCTTTTTCAAATCACATTTGGGCCCATTTGTTTTATCTATAATTGTGAGATTTCCTTCCCGAGCCATCCCTTTCCAGTTGACTATCTATGAATCTATTCAGAAAGACGCTGATGCACTATCCCATTAATTTTTATTGCGTTCAAGGACCTATGAACTTCAAACATTAAAAATGGGCTTCTTGTTTACGGAACATTTCAAACCCTGCCTCTTCTTCCAGCCTTGTTTTCTGCATTTATGGATAATTTCAAAGGTTTAATACTTGTTTATGATTATTTTTCTCCAACTATTATTTGAGAGAAGATGTGCGAGATTATAATATTATGATTATTATTATTATAGTGGACGTTTTCTAAACTATTGTTGTGTTTGTGGTATACTTATATTTAGGGGTTTCCAGAATCTATGTTTTTGATGATGGTGATTGTTCTTTATTTTATATTTTAAAATATTTTATATAATTAATTTATTGATTTTAAATAGTCTTGGCCATTAAGAATAAACATTGACTTCCGTACGATCTCTTTCAACCGTGTTTCATATTATTTATATAAATCTTACAATTTTTTATTAATTAAATTGTTGTTTTCATAATTACTTATTTATAGTGCAATTTTTCTTACATATTATTTGTTACATTATCATGTATATATTGATATCTAAATTATCATGGTAAAGAATGAATCAATAAGTATTATAAATGAAGAGAATGAAATGATATGCAATATTAATTTGTTTATTTTTAGTTTTCTTAGGAAGAGGAGGAGGAAATAATGACTCACTAAGTATTGAAAATAAAGAGAATGAAATGATATGAAAATTTAATCTTTTTTGTTTTTTTTAAGTTTTCAAAGGAGGTGGAGGAATAAAAGGAAGAGGCAGAGGAAGACGGGGTGGAGGAGCAACTGGTGGTGGACGGGGAGGAGGAGCAGCATGAGGTTGTTGTGGTGGACCCGTAGGCAGTTGAGGAGTGGGAGGAGGAAGCGAAAGTTATGGAGGAGGAGGTGGAAGTGGATGTAGAGGAGGTGGTGGTGGACAAGGAGGAGGAGGAAATGGAGGTAGAAGAGGTGGTGGAGGAAGTGGTGGAGACAAAGACAGAGGAGGAGGAGCAGAAGGAGGAGGTGGTTGTGGTGGTGATGGTTGTAGAGGAGGTGGAGTTGGGGGAGGACGATGAGGAGGGGAAGGAGAATGAGGAGGAGGTGGAGGTGGATGAGGAGGAGAAGGAGAAGGAGGAGGAGGTGGAGGGTGGGGAAGGTAGGGGTGGAGGTGGAGAAGGAAGGGGATGGAGTGTGTGGCAGTGGAGGTGAGGTGGAGGTGGAAGAGGTGGTGGTGTAGAAGGAGGTGGATGTGGTGGAGGAGGAGGTAGAGGACAATGTGCAGATGGTGGTAAAGGAGGACGTGGTGGAGCTGTGGGAGTAGGATGAGGAGGAGGAAGAGGTGGTTGAGATGCAGGTGGAGGTGGAGGTGGAGGTGGAGTAGGAGGAAGTGGAGGTGGAGGAGGTGATGGTGGAGATGGTAGAGGTGGAGGAGGCAGAGGTGGTAGAGGAGGTGGAGGTGGAGGAAGAGGAGATGCTGGAGGAGGATGTGGAGGAGGAGAAAGGGGAGGATGAGAAGGAAGCGATGGAGGAGGTGGAGGTGGAGGTGGAGGTGGAGTTGGTGGAGGAGGTCGAGGTTGTGGAGGAGGAATAAGTGGTTGAGGTGCAGGTGAAGGTAGAGGTGGAGGTGGAGGAAGTGATGGGGGAGGTGGCATAGGTGAAGGCAGAGGTGGTAGAGGTGGTAGAGGAGGTGGAGACGTTGGAGGAGGATGTGGAGGAGGAGAAGGGGTAGAATGAGGAGGAATAGGGGGATGAGGAGGAGGTCGATGAGGAGGAGGTGTTGAAGGTGGAATTGTTTGAGGAGGATGTGGAAGTGGGGTTGGAGGTGGAGGTGGAGGTGGAGGTAGAGGTAGAGGAGGTAGAGGCGAAGGCAGAGGTGGAGGAGGTGCTGGAGCAGGAGGAGGAGGTGGTGGGAAGGGTGGAGGTAGTGGTGGACATAGTGGAGGTTGAGGTTGGAGGTGGCAGAGAAGGTTGAGGTAGATGTGGTTAAGGAGGAGGAGGACGAGGTGGTGGAGGTGGAGATGGAGGAGGAGGTGGAGATGAAGATGTAGGTGGAGGTGGATGTGGAGTAGGAGGAGGTTGTGGAGGTTGAGGTTGTTGAGGAGGACGTGGAGGTTGAGGAAGAGGAGGTGGAGGTGGAGGTGGAGGTTGAGGTGGAGGAGAAAGAGGAGGTGTAGGTGGAGGATGAAGAGGAGGAGGCAGAAGCAGAGGAGGAGGTGGTGGAGTAGTTGGAGGTAAAGTAAGAATATGTGGCATAGGAGGAGGAGGAGGAGGCGGATGAGGAGGGTGCGAAGGAGGAGGAGGTGGTGGTCGAGGAGGTGGAGGTGGAGGTGGAGGTGGAGGAGGAGGGGGACGAGTAGGAGGAGGCATAGGTGGATATGGTGGAGGAGGTGGAGGTCTTGGTGGAGGAACGAGAGGTGGTGGAAGAGTAGGTGATAGAGGAGGATGTGGAGCAAGAGGAGGTGGTCAAGGAGGTGGAGGTAAAGGAGGAGGAGGAGGAGGAGGAGGAGGAGTTGGAGGTTGAGGTGGTGGATGTGGAGGAGGAGGTTGAGGTTGAGGCGGAGGTGGAGATGGTGGTGGAGGAGGAGGTGCTGGTGGAGTTGGATGTCGAGCTGGAGGTCGAGATGGAGATGGAGGAGGGGGTTGAAGTATAGGTGGAGGAGTAGGAGGAGGAGGAAATGCTTCAGTTGAGTCATCTGAGTGCTAGATAAAGGAAATGATCATTCTCATTATCATATCAGAAAATTACATAACAATGCCTTCCACAAGTCTCAAACTCGAAAATTCCTAGTGCTTTTACATCAAAAGTCTGAATCCTAATGAGGCTGTAGGCCTCTTTATTTATACAACTAAAGTCTCGACCAACCTCCTTAATGCTAGGGAGTCTCGGTTCCCAAAATCAATATGAATTGGTTCTTTCACTATCAATGGCTTGGCTACCCTTTGATCTTCATGACTCGGCTATTTGCAACCCCAAGCTAGTGTGATTTTATGGATGAATATTCAAATGAGTGAGGATTAAATGAGGAGGATATATGCCCTACAATATCTCCTCCTTGTATGATTCAAATTTTTGCCCTTAATTAGCCAAAATTGCCATAATTTTCTGTCAAAAACATTGGTCGACTAGACATAAATCTCACTTTTACTCATCTCATTAAGCAAAATATAATCAAAATGTGTACAAAATTATGAGAAGAGTTTATTTAAATAAGCTTGGAGGTGTATGAAGGTCCATAGAGTTACCTAATGATGAGGATCATCACCAGATAATAGATGACGATAGTTATCTTAATATTACAAGATAGAGCTTGTACATCACATTCGAGTGCCAACACTTGAGCAAGTTAATTCACATAAGCCCTTTTCCTCTTCTAAGGGTGATGTAGGGAACTTTTTGGTCATGAATATAGCTTTGATGGCTTGTACATGATAATATGGAGCAATCATTAGCCCTTACCTCACATCTTGATGCCTTTTTGAGTTCATTTGAAAATTTAGCTAAATATATGTGTGCATTTAGTGTAATTAAAATGAAAAAATACTATTGACTTTGTTATAATTATTTGTTTTATTTAAACTATTTAAAAAAAATTAAAAAAACGGTTGCAATTAAATAAAATTTTATGTTTAAAAGGTATAAAATTATAATAAAATCCAAAAAATCTAAATAAAGAAATAAAATATAGAAAAAAACATGGTATATGTTTAAAATAAAAAAGGAAAAAAATATGATGACATTCTCATAAAATATATATTAATAATTATAGAATTAAATGCCTAAAAAAAGTAGTTAGGAATTTAGAGATGGAATTAATAGACTCTGATGGATTTAAATGTAAAACAATAAAAATACCTTAAATATTAGATGTGATATTAAAATAGTTTTTTCTTGTTTCATAAATTTAGTTTAAAAAAGAAAATTAAATTCATGTTATATAAATTTAATAATTTAAAATTTGATTTTTTTGGTTTATGACTAAATTTTGAATAAGATAAGGTTAAAAATGATCTCAAATATAATTATTAAATTAAATATTTTTTGTGATATTAAAAAAAAATATTATTCAATTGAGAAGTAAATGTAAATCTATATGCAACATATAATAAATTATTATATTGAAGAATAATAATATCCACAATCAATAAGGTATAAATAAATTGCAAATTTATATGGAGAGTATAATCACTTATTCAATTGACATGTTACCATCATGGACATCTAAATGATATTATTATAAATCACTAGGAAAACTATGGGTGAGACACTATTTTCCTGAGGAATGGACCAAGACATGGAATATAACAATTCTTTTCTCATAAATGTTATAATAGATTAATATATTATATGCGTTGTGGAATAATCCAATATTACTACTTCTATGATGTGAATTGGAACATTTTCATAAATTATTTAAAGTAACAAAAAGTGATACCTCAAGACAAAAATTAGTAGCCATAAAATTCATATAAAATACTAAGCAACATTGATGGTAAAAAAATTCGAATAAAGTATTGGAAAATGTGACAAATTAAAGTACTATAGAGTGTCGTAAATGATATTCAAATACACTTTTTCATTCTTTAATTACTAAAGGCTCCAACTATTTATACTTTTATCAAAACATCCGAAATGTAACTCCAACAAGGAGCAACATAAGATTTTGAATTGAATTATATGATGAGATGACATGTGAAACAGATGAATCTAACCACCTTTTTAAAGCTATGGTTATAAACCAGTCTGGAAATTTACCATTCATATTTTTTTCGATCAAATAGATTCTATTAGTTATTTGAAATAGAAAAACTATTTTTTTGAGGTATGCTTCTCCCCGACCTCATTCAACGAAATTTATTAACTAGGAGAAAGCTACAAAAGGTGATACTAAAGTGCCAAAATTTACATTGTGTCCATAAAACAAATGCACAAAGAAATCCAAAACACACATATAACACATATGAAAAGAAATTTCATCAACGTTTATGATGGGGTTCCAGTTCCTATCGACAATTAAAAATGTTTGAGGGTCCAAGGGGCCCATAAACATGAATCTCTAGGTGGTTAATTTTACCCTCAATATGATGTAGTCACATATTAGTCTTTTCCAGAATTTTATGTTTATTATGTTTTTAGTCAATCATGAATGTTATCACCTCATTTTAGTCATCATCTCTCTGTTTCGTGAGCTCCACCAGCAGTGCGGGAAGACTCTGCAATTGCCTACATAAACATTATAAATATGGTGGTGCTTCCACATGGCTAGGTGATGAAACATGTTCACAGGCCAATTCACCCTCGTAAATAGCCTCAACACCCCCATCACCCTCCACTTCTCCTACTCGCCTACAATGGCCAACGAGGACTTTGTGAGGTCACCCACCTCACATGAAATGCCCCCTTCATCTAAGAATTCCACTATATAGTCCAAAACGCAAAGAACAATTTAATTCAACAACTAAAATATTGTAGCTTGGTAATCAAATCCCTCTTCAAAGCTCAACAAGATAAATGTTGTAAGAAATTACATATTCTTCCACAATTATCACTAAAGAAGCACCCCCATGATTACAATATTTCCTCTTGAGTAGAGTACCCCAAGAAACCAAGGAAAGAGGCAGTGAGCCCGAGACCTCAAACTACATCTCTCAACCCCAAGAAAATTTGGTAATAGATACGTGCAACAAATACCACTAAAGATGAATCATGATAGGGACCATGAAAAATTCTTGAAAGCATAAAGATGAGGAAACCCAAAAAGAACAGATGACCACCACATCAAAAATTCCATTTACGAAGGAACTCTTAGGGCCTAGAGGCAGAGCCATATTTCTTACTAAACAAGGAAGATAATAAAACCACCCCAATTTAACTCCTACATCAAGAAAATTTAGTACTTTTCTTGTCTGCACCACGTCTCACCATCCAAAGGATAGTTCACCAACGTTCAACTCAATGAGGTGAAAAACCGTGCAAGTTAGGACACCATAGTGATGAAAGCAGAAGCCACTCTAGCTTGTATTATCCTTTCACTCTAAAGAAACCACTTGAATCAGCATGTATAGGTTAGCGGTCTATGCATAGTCAACATTCCCCTACCACATTCCCAAACTCCCGTATCTAGAAAAATCAGCTTCTGAAAAAAACAATCATTCAGGCAATAATCTCATTTACATGTCTCTAGAATCTTTTGGGTGTCCTCAGCAACTTTTCTACGGCCCCTACCCCGATTGATCCACCATGTTTGGCCACACTCATCAAGGTAAACTTTAACCTTCATGTTATCTTAATTTTATAATATATATATATTCTTTCAATGCATCACCTCCAAACTAAATGAAAAAAGGATTCGATATCTGTTTCATTTTTAGCCACGCACCACTAAAATGTTCTAATCATAATATTTTTTTTCATTCACCAATATAATATATAGATAGTTGAAATTTGGATATCTATCTATACTACTAAAACATAGACACATGGACACACACATTTGTGCCATATGTCAACTCCAAGATAAATAAGGAAAAAATTACACATCTCCTTCATTTTGACATAGACAACCTTAAAAGTTTTGAATCATTCATTATAATTTTTCAATTCTTTTATATACAAAATACATACTTGCCAATATTCCATTTTTGTTAATGTATTTTAAATTCTAATTCATATAAAATATTGAGAGACTTATACATCTCCATGTTGTCATTGAATTAGAAAGCACAAATTAATTAAATGAGAAATATCCTTCACTTTATTTATTTATTATTTAGACTGAATTTCTTTTAGCCATCAATATTTTCTGAATGTTTAGTATGAAATTTCATTAAGTATTAAATAAATTTAACATCTCCTTGATATTACTGAGTGGAAAAAAAAAAAAATTAACAAAGGATAAAATATTTTAAATTCAATTTTTTTCTCTTTATAAATGTTCTGTTGGTATAGAATTCCCCCTAATTTGGGTGGAAATTTATGGTTTTCTTGAATGCATTTATCATCGCCATGCATTCACGTGGAAAGTGGCTCTCATCCAACTTTAATATGTCCAGTCAGTATGCTAATCCATCAATTTTCATGATGTCTAATCTACTGGTCCATATCCTCCGTAAAATCTCCTTGTGCTTAATGTTAATGCCTCATTCACTTACTTGGAAATGGAAAACATTATGTCTGTCTAAATATTTCTTATTTCTTTTGTCACCCAACTGATTCATGATTCATCACTCAGCCTATCATACTCTTATTTCCTTCCAAAAGAAAAGCTACAATTCCCTCAGTGATTCTAAATTCCTCCTCATTCTCCCACCTACTACTATGGTTCAGGAGAGTCGATGTGTAAACAATGGAGGCGATGGATGTGGTCGTGAGCGTCATCCCCATGTTGTAGATTTTGATGAAGAAATCTAATGTCTTCATTCCAAATATTCATGAAAGCATACCACATAATGTATCCCCCATGGAAGCTGATGAATTAAGGAATCTAGGTGGTGGTTATTGGGCCTCAAAAGTTTACTAGCCAGACAGTTATGGAAGCAACAATAATTCAAATAAGCTTCCATAAGGAAGGTTGTTAATTCTAATGAATTAATAGTATCCACGAATCTCTATAGGACCTTATCCACTCCTTCGACATCTCCTTCTCTCTTATCCCACTCTCCCATTCCCGCAATAGCTCCCAAGATGGCATAGACTCCCTTTCAATCTCACCCGCTTCCCATAGGCCCTTACCCTTCGATCATGATTGATGTTTCTAGATTTAAGACACCAGTGGTTTATATCTTTTGACTTATTCACTGGAGAATCCACAGTAAAAAACATTTTTCATTAATGTTTCAAACCCCAACCAGGATCCATCATTAGGACTTCTTGAATGCTTGATAGTAGAAGAGCTTAATTGAGGGATTAAACAGTAATGAGTAGAGTAGAATTTGGCTTTGGGATGAGATGAATGTTGGCCTTGTTTCAATAATATTAATTTTTTATTAATTATTGATGAGTTAACTAATTGATTTCAAATTATTATAAATTATTATTACGTTAATTATTATTATAATTAAGTTTAATTAATTATTTTTAATATTATTAATAATTAATTAATTTTATTTTTAATATAATAATCTCATTCCTCCATTTGAACAAATTAATCATAGACTACACAAAAAATTTAATAGCAAGGCATTTTTTCAACTCAACATTTCTCTAATTCGGGCAGAAATTAAGAGGGTTAGGCCTTCTTTGAATAATCTTGGATGCTTAGCATTCTCAGCACACCTAAAACTAGCCAGAAACATCAACAAAGATCTCTGGTCTGTTATTGATACCAGGGCTGCTCTGAAAGCCATTAATGAAGGACACATTGCTCAGAAAAGATAGTACAAGAAATTGTCCAATTTCTTTAAATGTGAAAAATTGAACAATGCCATTGAAAATTCGACCGACTCAGAAGGATCAAGCTCTATGAGGGTAAATTCAAATGACAACATTTTGAGTCTCTATTCTTCATCATCAGATAGAGAGAAAGTTAGAACAACAAATTTGGATAAGGGGACTACGCATAACAAACAAATTCATGCCAGGAAGACACATTACGTAGGTAGCTTATATCAGTTTTAATGCTCCCTGCAGACAAGACTCAAGGAACATGGAGCTGATATTAGGAATGAAATGTCTTGTACCTCGGCCTTGGCAAAACACTCCTCAAAAACAAAGCAGCATGTCTGTTTGGAAAGCACCTCAATTGTTACAAGGGAAGAACAACATCATAGACGAAAGATTAGAGAAGCTCATAAATTATGAAACATCCGCATAATCTAAATAGAGACAATGGTATGGAGATTAGTGGAAACTGGGTTCCCTAATCAGAGAAATTAAGGTCAATAGGACATCTTAAGCCTAACATTTAGTGGTAGATTTCCCTCTCCCTTTCTAATATTTAGTAGTTAGTAGCATTGCTATAATAATTTAATTATGATAATAATAATAGTAACAAGTACTTAATTGCAATATTTACATTAGTAATTATGATAATAGTTATTACATTATCATTAACTATTATTATAAATCATTACTATGATGTATTAATTAAAAGATATTAATAAATCTATTTATTAGTTAAACTATTCATAAAAATAAATATATTAATTATTTAAGCTATTTATTTATAAAAAATAAACACTTGACATGAATTATCAATTATTATTATCAATTATTAATTATTATGATTACTCTTTTCAATTATTATTATTATTAATTATTAGGTCTTGACTTGAATTATCCATTATTATTACTAATTATTTATTATTAATTAATTATTAATTGTTAATTATTATTTTAAGTAATTTTAATATACAATACACTAATATTACTATTCATTAAATACCAATATATATTAATAATAAATATTTCACATACTATTTTATAATAAATATTATACTAACATATATTATATATATTAAATATTAAATATTAATACAATATACTAAAGATTACTATTCATTAAATACCATTTTATACTAATAATGATTATTTCACATACTATTTTATAATTAATAATATTATATTATACTAACATATATTAAAAATCAAATACTTGTATATTAAAAATCAAATCCTTATGTGTAGTATTAGTATAATAATCACTAAATGTTTATAATAAAGATTATTATATTAAAATTAAAATTAATTATTTATTAATAATATTAAAAATAGTTAATTAAACTTAATTATAATAATAATTAACATAATAATAATTTCTAATAATTTAAAATAAATTAATTAACTCATCAACAATTAATCAAAAATTAATATTATTGAAACAAGGCCGACATTCATCTCATCCCATAACCAAATTCTACTCTCCTCATTACTATTTAATCCCTCAATTAATATCTTCTACTATCAAGCATTCAAGAAGTCCTCATGATGGATCCTGGTTGGGATTTGAAATGTCGATGAAAAATGGTTTTTACTGTGGAGTCTCTGGTAACTATGTCAAAAGATATAAACGAAAAATGTCTTAAATCCATAATCATTTCCCCATACAGAGGGGATAGATGGAGTGAAATCATTTTACTCCAAAAAATTAGAGTGAAGATAGAAAGAAGAGCTGCAGACCTGCAATTTCTTAAGAATTGTCGTGACAATAATCTCATTTCCCCATTTACACAAATTAATCATAGACTACATAACAAATTTAATAGCAAGGCCTTTTTTCAACTAAGCATTTCTCTATTTCGGGCAGAAATTAAGAGGGTTAGGGCTTCTTTGGATAATCTTAGATGCTCAGCGTTCTCAGCACACCTAAAACTAGCCAGGAACATCAACAAAGATCTCTGGTCTATTATTGATGCCAGGGCTGCTCTGAAAGCCATTAATCAAGGACACATTGCTCAAAAAAGGTAGCACAAGACATTTTCCAATTTATTTAAATGTGAAAAACTAAACAATGCCATTGAAAATTCGACAGACTCAGAAGGATCAGACTCCCTGAGAATAAACACAAATGAGAACATTCTAAGTCATTGTTCTTCATCATCAGACGGAGTGAAAGTTAGAACAACGGATTTTGATAAAGGGACTACGCATAACAAGGAAATTCATGCCAGGAAGACACATAACACAAGTAGCTTATATCAAGTTTTAATGCTCCCTGCAGACAAGACTCAAGGAACATAGAGTTGATATTAGGAATGAAAGGTCTCGTACCTCAGCCTTGGCAGAACAATCCTAAAAAACAAAGCACCATGTCTGTTTGGAAAGCGCCTCAATTGTTACAAGGGAAGAACGACATCATAGACGAAAGATTAGAGAAGCTCTTGAAATTATGAAACATCCGCATAATCTAAACAGAGACAATGGTATGGAGATTAGTGGAAATTGGCTTCCCTAATCAGAGAAATTAAGCTCAACAGTACATCTTAAGCCTAACATTTAGTGATAGATTTCCCTCTCCCTTTCTAATATTTAGTAGTTAGTAGCATTGCTATAATAATTTAGTTATGATAATAATAAAAATAACTAGTACTTAGTTACAATATTTAAATTAGTAATTATGATAATAGCTATTACCTTATCATTAACTATTATTATAAATCATTATTATGATGTATTAATTAAAAGCTATTTATAAATCTATTAATTAGTTAAATTATTCATCAAAATAATTATATTTGTTAGTTAAGCTATTTATTTATAAAAATTAAACACTTACATGAATTATCAATTATTTATTATTATTAAATATTAATTATTATTATTTATTAATTATTAATTACTATGATTACTATTTTAGTTATTAATATTAATTTATTAGTCTTGACTTGAATTATCCATTATTATTAATTATTTATCATTAATTAATTATTAATTATCAATTATGAATATTGATTTATAATATTATTAATATTAGTTAATCATAATATGATAATTATTATTTTAAATAATTTTAATATACAATACACTAATATTTCTATGCATTAAATACCAATATATGTTAATAATAAATATTATACTAACATATATTAAAATTCAAATACTTGTATGTAGAATTAGTATAATAATCATTAAATCTTTATAATAAAGACTATTATATTAAAATTAAAATTAATTACTTATTATTAATATTAAAAATAATCAATTAAACTTAATATTAACATAATAATAATTTATAATAATTTAAATCAATTAATTAACTCATCAATAATTAATCAAAAATTAATATTATTGAAACAATGCCAAGATTCATCTCATCCCAAAACCAAATTCTACTCTCCTCATTACAATTTAATCCCTCAATTAAGCTCTTCTACTATCAAGCATTCAAGAAGTCCTGATGATGGATCCCGGTTGGGATTTGAAACGTTGACAAAAAATGGTTTTTACTGTGGATTCTCCGGTACCTCAGTCACATGATTGATGATATGCAACTGAAATGTCAAGTGAGTGGAGTAGCTAATAAGGCACAACCATAGAAATCTTTGAGTTCTTATGGTTGTCTCTTCATTCAGGAGGAGCCAAGAGATGCACTAGCACAATTGTGGCCCAATAGCACACTTGATGGCTCAACAACCTCCAAAGGAAAGAAAAATGTTTGAAATGTCTTTTTGAATGACTTGTATTATTATCCCTAGGGAAAATCCTCAGAGGCTTTTTTGGTATTATGATAACCAATTATGTATGCTACTAACTTTGGATTTGTCCATCAATAGATATTTCTTTCACCCTAGCTTCCAAGAAATGACCTATTGGTTTCCCGATGGTGGCAAGATGGTCAGAAATCTAGTTCCACTAGAAGAACCCACATTATTATGGTTGTGTAAATTTTGTACATCATTTTTGCTACGATGAAGTTCTCGAAATTCCTACAAAAAAACATATATATAATTATTTTATTTAGGGTTCACACTGAAATAACTTTTATATCATCAACATCAGAATATTTGTTTTGTTGTATCTCTGTCTAAATATGTATATAGAGTAGATATTGAAAGATATTAGTTGGTATGAATATTCAGATATTTTATCCAATTTTGAATATTTAGATAATTTTAAATAAATGAATTACAAATCTCCCCAATATTAAAAAGAAAAAATACAACAATATTTTTTTCTAATTATTTTATATTTCTCAAACTGAAATAAAATTATGTTAGTTATTATGGACATTAAAATATTTTTTTTATTTACTTATTATTTAATATGCATTTCAATTTAAATGTCATCTCAATTTCATCTTAAGTATTTAAAAAATTACATATAATGGAAATATTAATTAAAAAAAAAATCCAAAATAATGGAAATTCAAATACGAGGGAAGTTTACCATTACCTAATTTTTTTGACTTAGAGTTAATTAATTAGTTTAAAATAAAAGATGAGTTGGCTTAATTGGTTTATAATAAAAAATGAGTTGACGGAAAATAACAAAGAAATTTTGATCACTAAAATGAAGAACCCCAGCATTCTTCAACGGTTGCAGGGATACATGAAGATTGAGCAAACACAGAGCCACATTGCATAGAGATTGATCAGCAAGAGTCTTCAGCGAGCTGATCATTTGCTACACAAGAAGACCAATCGGCTGCCATGGCGGATCCACCTGCAACGCTTCACTGCTAAGGGTTGGATGAGGGAAAAATAGCGATGCTGCCGAGAACGGGATCACAAGTTCGACCTCGTATGGGAACCGCGGGCCAGTCCAGAAGAGCTGCCTCGAGGGTTTTCCATTCATTATAGGAAAATGTTCTGGGATCGCCAGTCGAGCAATCACTGTTTGGTCGGACAGAATTTAAGAGTGATATCTCAGTCAAGTGCTCAGTTCTTGCTAACGTTTCCCAAGAGATCGCGGTGGCTATGCCTGAGAAGCCTTCTGCAGACCCTGAAACAACACTTGCTACCATACTAGGAGGTGGAGCAAGAACGCGGCTTTTTCCTCTTACAGGATTAAAAGCCAAACAGGCAGTTGCGCTTTCTCCCTTTGGCACTCTCATCGGTGTTATTGATGGCCATGGCGGACAGGAGGACTCTCTGTATGAGCGTAATATTCTCCTCAAACGCATCGAGAGCCTGGAATCCAACAGCTTCGTGTTGGAGAAGGATCACGCGAGGGTTCCCAAACTTAGACGTTTGGACTTAGCGCCTAAACTGTTTGACTAAATGCCTGAGCGAGATGAAACATCCTGGAAAGCCTCGTTTCAGATCCAGATCAAGCTCCTCCCAGGCAAAACTCTGCTACACTGGGTAGGCTCTCAGGATCTTGTGAGGGACCTCATGCATGCGTTGGAACTTAAGCTGGGAATTCCCTCTGCAGCTCAACGACTTCTCCACGAAGGTAAACAACTAAAGGATCTCTACCCCCTTTCATTCTACAGCATTAAAAGAAATGCCACCATTATCCTTTCCCTTCGATTGAGAGGGGGAGTGGCAGGACAGTCTTCCTCAGCCAAGGCATTCTCATACAAGGATGTTGTCCATTCACCGAGGCAGGAAAAGACAGTACCACCAGCTCAGGCGCCCAAACCTTTTCTGGTGGACAAACTTGAGGAGACTCCCTCCATTGAAATAGTGCATCCAACACTGGATGAGCAAACCCAACAACTTGCTGAGCACGGCATTATTTGCAGGTTCAATGGGTTGTGGCCACGGACAGCAGATCTCTACCAGTGGATCCACTCTAACTCGACCAACAATTGCAAGATTTTATTATAACGATGTTTGCTTTCTCATAACGATGTTTGCTTTTGAGGAGGACTACCAAAAAGCTCTAAAAGAAGGGCCTTGGTTCTGGGGCTCAGTAGGTTTATTCCTCACCCCCTGGTTCCCGAACTTCGATCCATCTTCGGCAATCATTACCAAGCTCCCAATCTGGGTCAGACTTCCTAATCTCCCAGCTCATATTTGGCACTTTGTAGTATTCCAAGGAATCGACAACTATCTAGGCCGCTTCCTAGACACAGATATTTCTAGAGGGGAAAAAGGCCTATACACCTTTGCCAGAATATGTGCAGAAATAGACATAAGCAAAGGACTTCCGGACAAGATCAATCTCAAAATTGGAGACTTTCATTGGACCCAGTACTTGGATTATGAGAATACAGCTTTCCGCTGCCGTAACTTCCATCTCACAGGGCATCTCCAGAACTCTTGTCCCTCGAAGCCTGCCCCAAAAAAGAAAGCCAATCATAAGCAGAAATCCAAAAGCTGGATGCCTCATGACACTCCCCCCATGGATGATTTTGATCTCAGCTCGGATGAAGAGGAGATAAATGAGGAAGAAATGGAGACCAAGACAGCGCAGGAACCGCCCTCGACTGACCCTGTGGATTGTTCTGTCCAGCCATGCTCCCAGAAAAGGAATCACGAATCCTCCACCTTGGATTCAGACAAGGAAATCTCTCAAGCAACCCAGCTCAGTTTGCAAATCACGCCAGTTCAGCAGTACCCTCCTGAATGGGTCAAAGTGGGTAAAAAGAAAGGGAAAAAATTCTGCATAGTCGATCCCTCCCATGTTGGGTAGAATCATATGCTTTGTTTTGCTCTCTGGTTTTTCTAGCCACTTCATGCTATGTTCTTCTCTCTTCTCTTCGCCTCTAGGAGCCGATGTGGATTGCATATCCTTTCCGGTGGCCTATGTTCTTGTTTCTCATGGCTCTGCCTGTTGCCAGGCTTGATTGTACTATATTTTTCCTTTATTAATAGATTTAGTCTTATCTTACAAAAAAAAATATAAAAAAATAAAAGATGAGTTGACTGAAAAAGTTTTCGTTTGGAAGAAGTGGGAGTGGGAGAACTCCCTAAAATCAAAATAACTGTGATGCATGAGTTTGTCGGAAACGCCTAAGAAGCCGGACTGAAAGCGGTGTTGTCTAAATTATATCCATTGATTTGTAAAAAGCCAAAGAAAGCCGACATATTCGTTGATCTGTAAAAAAACGAAGAAAGCGGAAGAGGTATAGAGAATCAGTCATATCATTTATCCACTTTATGTTAAAGGAAAAATAAATTTAGTTTGTGATATGTTTTCTAGGAAGAGCCTCCATTTGGGTGTCTAGTTCTTGTGTCTTTGTGGAGAGTGTCTATAGGTAAAATTTAATGTCCAGAATTTGTATGTTGACAGAAGAAGATGACAATGGATTTGGACCTGTAGTCTATTCCATTCTAGAGGATCCTCTGTTGGATGCAATTTTGATGAATTCTGTTTCTATTGATGAGCACAATGGATCTTTATGAATTCTCTTTCTGTTCCACAAGATCCTTTGCTACATCCAATCAATCGAGCACAATGGATTTGGTCTGGAACCGTTCCAGAAGATTTTCTGCTATTTCTTGATTCGGTTATTGATTTAGATATACGCTATGTCCCTTTGTATGTATATATTGAAGTAAATTCATTTATGATTTGATGCACAGGAACCACCAACTGCCAAGGGGAGAGTTTTATATTACAATGCGCTCTTATTGCTACTGCTATGCAAATCCTCCTTCTCCTTGTGCTATTTTCTTTGACTATTCCAAATTGGTTTCAGGTACTCCGTTTATTTCCTTCCTCTGTGTTTTAATGTAATTTTTTGTTTCTCATAAAGTCTCTATTTCATTTCCTTTAACTAGTTTAACCTCCCTCACCTTCGCCTTAGTTTAGTTGATTTTGATAATTAGTTTATCATGCTCGATCTAGGTTTCACTTCTATCTTGGCTTTCAAATTTATGTTGGTTGGTTGCAAGAAAAATGACATGAAAATTTTTGAGGGTCTCCCTTATGTTCAGCTTCCAAAAAAGGTATAAAATCATTTTTCCATATTAGTGTAAAATCCATTGAGTTCTTGAGACGAATTTCAACCAACCTGAAGACTATCCTTCATTGCCATTTTCGATAGATTTTAAGGAAACTGCACTAGTTGTATGGTGGACCAGCATGTAAAACAACGACAATGTTTGGACGTCATCTCATCTCATCTTCGGAGGAGATAAACTTCCATCTTCATTTAAATCATCCAGTTTCCAGTGAAGTCCGCAGGAGATCGAATCCTTCCTCCACCTGTGCAACCCAGATTTTCCCAATTTGATTGTATAGGGAAAAAATCCCCTATAGACTAAGAGATTGTTTCGGTTTCCATTACTGTTTCTATTTCTATTTCTGACCAGGGGATAAAGTTCAACGAAATCTAATATCACACAAATCTGAAGGGTAGGCAAATTGAAAGCAATCCGCCAATGCCACAAAATCTGTACTACCTAACCAAACAAATAATGTGTCTATTCATCCCTTTTCAAATCACGTTTTGGTCCATTCGTTTTATCTTCCTTCCAGTTGACTAACTATTCTATTTGGAAAGAAGTCGATGATGCATAAAATGCATTATCCCATACATACCGACAGTACTGTTGTTTTTGTAACCTGGTTTTTGGCTACCGTAATCTGATTTGGGCCAATAACAAGCAACACATTTCTAGTTCCATTTCAGATCAGATATGCGAGGTGTTTTGAAGTTTTCTTGCGCTTTGTGCTTTTGTCATAATTATATTTAGGAGTTTCCAGAATTTATGTTTATGGCAATTGTGATTGTTTTTTATGAGGAGGAAGAGGTGGTTGAGGTGGGGTGGAGATGGAGGAGGAGGAAATGGAGGTCGAGGTCGAGGTGGAGGAGGTGATGTTGGATGTGGAAGAGGTGATGGTGGAAGTGGATGAGGAAGAGGAGGCAGAGGATGTAGACAAGGTGGAGGAGGTGAAGGTGGAGGAAGAGGAGCTGCTGGAGGAGGAGGAGGAGAAGGAGAAGGAGGAGGATGAGGAGGAAGCAGTGGAGGAGGAGGAGGTGGAGGTGGCGTTGGAGGAGGAGGAGGATGAGGAGGAGGTTGAGGTTGTGAAGGGGATTGTGGGGGTGGAGGATGTTGATGTGGATATGTAGGAGGAGGAGGATGAGGTGGGGAAGGAGGAAGTGGTGGACATGGAGGAGTAGGAAGAGGAGGAGGAGGAGGTGGACGTGAAGGAGGAGGCAGAAGTGAAGGTTGAGGAAGAGGAGGGGGAGGTGGAGGTGGAGGTGGAGGTTGAGGAGGTGTTGGTGGAGGTGGAGGTGGAGGTGGAGGTGGAGGTGGAGGAGGCAGAGGAGAAGGAGGAGGAGGATCTGGAGGCGAAGGTGGCAGAGGAGGTGGAGGTGGAGGTGGAGGAAGAGAAGGTGGCCGAGGAGGATGTGGAGGAGGGTGAGGAAGAAGAGGAGGAGGAGTAGGAGGTGGTTGTCGATGAGGAGGAAGAGGAAGAGGAGGAGAAGGAGGAGGAGGAGGGGGGTTTGGAGGTCGAGGTTGAGGAGGGGATGGTGGAGGTGGTTGACGATGAGGAGTAAGAGGAAGAAGAGGAGGAGGAGGAGGAGGTGGAGAGGGTGGAGGTCAAGTTTGTGGAGGGGATGGTGGAGGTCAAGGAGGTGGTGGAGGTTTAGGTGGTGTATGTGGAGGAGGGGGTGGAGGTTGAGGTGGAGGAGGTGGAGGTGGAGGCGGAGATGGAAATGGAGGTGGAGGTGGATTTGGAGGAGTAGCAGGAGGAGGAGGTGGTGGAGGTGGAGGTGGTTGAGGAGGATGTGCAAGTGGGGTTAGAGGTGGAGGTGGAGGTGGAGGTGGAGGTGGAGGTATAGGTACAAGTAGAGGTAGAGGAAGCGGAGGTGGAGGAGGTGCTATAGGAGGAGGAGGATGACAAGTTGGAGGTTTAGGTGGTGGAGGTGGAGGAGGTTGAGTTTGTTGAGGTGGAGGTGGAGAAAGAGTAGGTGGTGGAGGAGGATGTGTAGGAGGGTGAGGAGGAAACATAGGAGGATTAGGAGGTGATGTTGGTGGAGGAGGTGGAGGTGAATGAGGAGGGGGTGGACGTCAATGTTATGAAGGGGATGGTTGAGGTGGAGGAGGTTGGGGACAGGTTGTAGGTTTAGGTGTAAGAGGGGTTGGAGGTTGAGGTGGTGGAAGTGGAGGAGGGGGTGGAGATTGAGGTGGTGGAGCAAGTGAAGTTGGAGGTGGTGGTGGTGGAGGAGGTGGAGATGGACATGGAGGAGGATGGGGAGGAGGAGGAGGTGGAGGAGCTAGGGAAGAATGTCATCCTAGACATAGTTAATATGTGTGGTACTGGAAAACAACCTTGCTATTAAATTTCATAAGGGTTATCTTTAGTTAAAAAATAAAAAAATAGGGGAGTGAGAAACTGGTGGAGGAGGAGAAGGAGGAGGAGGAGGTGGTGGTGGTGGTGGGCTGGATGGAGGTGGTAGGGGCTGGGGTGGAGGTTGCGGTTATGGAGGTGGTGGAGAAGGTGGAGGTGGAGGTGATGGAGGTAGAGGTGGTAGAGGAGGAGGTCAATATGGAGATGTAGGTGGAGGTGGAGGAGTAGGAGGAGGAGGTGGAGATGGAGGTTGAGGTGAAGGAGGAAGAGGAGGTAGAGGTGGAGGTAGAGGAGGAGGGAAAGGCATAGGTGGAGGTGGAGGTAAATGAAGAGTAAGTGGTGGAGGAGGAGGAGGAGGAGGAGGAAGCGGAGGAGGAGGAGGTGGTCGAGGAGGTGGAAGTGGAGGTTGAGGAGGAGGAGGTAGAGGAGGGGTAGGAGGAGGCATAGGTGAAGGTGGTGGACCAACTGGAGGTGGAGGTGGAGGGAAGGGAGGTGGTGGAAGAGTAGGTAGTAGAGGAGGATGTGGAGGATGAGGAGGAGGAGGATGAGGAGGTGGTGGTGGACGAGGAGTTGGTGGTCGAGGAGGTGAAGGACAAGGAGGAGTGGGTGGAGGTCAAGGTTGTGAATGTGGAGTAGGTGGTGGAGGTCAAGTTTGTGGAGGTGGAAGAGGTGGAGGTGGAGTAGAAGGAGGAGGATTTGGACTTGGAGGTGGAGATATGCAATTTAATTTAAGGTTCATGTCTTGAATTACAATACTAAATTATCAATCTCTTCTCCACTGTTGGAAATGAAAGCTAGAGTCTCATGAATCCAGAACACATCCCTTCACATACCTAATATCCTACTATTAAATGATGGGTAAGTCATTTAGGAAGCTTCCCTCTATTTACACATATACTCATTCAAGGACATGAAATATCTTTAACCTTTAGATCTAATATTTTGCCCAAGAATTTGAAGCATTTTTCAAGTTCAAAATTTTCTTTTTATTTTGTTGAAAAAATTTGTTAATGCCTTAAACATTTATAGTTATCGTTCTATTGATTAGTGATCAATTTGTTTGGGAATGACTAGTTTCATCTAATTCTCATTGATTTAAAAAGGGTTGGGTTATAGTTAACGTGGTTTCTTGAATAAGAAGCCTTGTGTTGTTTCTTTATGTTTACTCGAGAAACATAGGATATTAGGAATCATATATGACTTTATTTATTTTTGGGTGTTACAGATATTTTGTGTAATTATTATTACTTTTTTATATATCTAATGATTTAGGTAAAAATAGTTAATTTCCAATTAAGTTTCTGGCATGACCGAAGCTTCTTCACTTTTTAGATAATGCACTATTTATCTTGTATTTTATTTCAAAATATTTATTAGGAAAGGGAAATATGTTCTACTTGTTTAGTTATATGGAAAAATGACCTATGCTCTAGCATCCTATATGGTCACTGTAGGGGATCTATTATCATGGGAACGATGAAATTCCTTTAATGAAATTATACTTTTGTGAGAAAGGCTAAATTTTAAAATGTTGTGTTTGTTTTGTTTAAAAAAATTGTTAGTCTCTTAAACACTTGTAGTTATTTTTATTGTCTAATGAGGCATTTGTTCGGGAAGGAATCGTTTCATCTAATTATCATTGATTTAAAAAGTATTGAGTTAAAGTTAACATTGTTTACTGAATTAGAAGCGATTTTTTTTTTCTTTTATGTTTACTTGAGAAACATAGGATATTAGGAATCATATATGGCTTTGTTTATTCTTTGGGTATTCCACATATTTTGTGAAATTAACATTAATTTTTTTTATATATCTAATAGTTTAAAGACAACAATTTAATTTACACTTCACTTTCTGGCATGAAAGAAGCCTCTTGGCTTTGTAGATAATCCAATATTTATCCAATATTTTATTTTTATGTGTCTCACTTTTATGCATCCCATTAAGGAGAATATAATCAAAATATGTAAGGAATTATGATAATAGTTTATTTAAATAAGCTTGGAGGTGTATGAAGGTCCATAAAGTTCCCCAATGTTGAGGCTCAGCACCACCTAATAGAAGATTATGGTCATCCTTAATATTACAATATAGGGCCTGTACATCACATTTGAGTGCCCACACTTGAGCCAGTTAATTCCATATAAGCCCTTTTCCTCTTTTAAGGGTGATGTAGGGCACTTTTTAGTCATGATGTCTTTGCATGAAGATACCTTTGATGGATTGTACGTGATAATATGGAGCACTCATTAGCCCTAACCTCGCATCTTGATGCCTTTTTGAGTTCATTTGAAAATTTAACTAAATATATTTGTGTAATTAGTGTAATTAAAATAACAAATTACTATTGACTTTGTTATAATTATTTGTTCTATTTAAACTATTTAAAAATTAAAGATAAAAAATTTGCAATTAAATAAAATTGTATATGTAAAAGCTATAAAATTATAATAAAATCTAAAAAAAAAGATAGAAAAGAGCATGGTATATGTTTAAAATAAATAAATAAAAACAATATGATGACATGCTCATAAATCCATTGATTCTTGAAAAATATATATTAATAATTATAGAATTAAATGCCAAAAAAAATTACTTAGGAATTTAGAGATGGAATTAATAAATTATGATGGATTTAAATGTAAAACGATAAAAAAAAACCTAAAATATTATATATGATATTAAAATAGTATTTTGTTGTTTCATAAATTTAGTGTTAAAAAGAAAATTAAAGTCATGTTATATAAATTTAAAAATTTTAAATTCGATTTTTTTGGTTTTTAATTAAATTTGGATAAGATAACGTTAAAAATTATCTCAAATCTAATTATTAAAATAAATCTATTTTTTTCATTATTAAAAACAAAATTATTATTCAACTGAGAAGTAAATGTAAATCTTTATGGAGTGTATAATACATTATTAGATTGAAGAACAATAATATCCACAATCAATAAGGTATAAATAAAATGCAAATTTATATCAAGAGTATAATCACTTATTCAATTGACATGTACTGTGAATAAGTAATATCATGGACGTTTAGATGATATGGTTATAAATCAATTGGAAAACTATGGGTGTGACACTATTTTCCTGGGGAATGGACCAAGACAGGAAATATGATAATTTTTTTATCATAAATGTTATAATAGATTAATATATTATATGTGTTGTGGAATAATCCAATATCACTACTTATATGATGTGAATTGGAACATTTTCATAAATTATTTAAAGTGATTTCACGAGACAAAAATTAGTAGCCATAAAATTCATATATAATATTAAGAAACATTCAGGTTAAAAAATTTCGAATAAAGTATTGCAAAATGTGACAAAATAAAGTAGTATAGAGTGTTGTAAATGATATTCAAATTCACTTTGTCATTCTTTAATCACTAAAGGCTCCGGCTATTTATAATTTTATCAAAACATCTGAAATGTAACTCCAAGAAGGAGCAACATAAGATTTTGAATGGAAATCTATGATGAGATGATATGTGAAACACGTGAATCTAACCAACTTTTTAAAGCTATGGTTATAATCCAGACTGGAAATTTACCATTCATATTTTTGTTTTCGATCAAGTAGATTCTATTAGTTCTTTGAAATACATCAACAATTTTTTTGAGGTATGCTTCTCCCCTTACCTCATTCCAACCAAATTTATTACCTAGGAGAAAGATACAAAAGGTGATACCAAGGTGCCAAAATTTACATTGTGTCCTTAAAATAAATGAACAAAGCATCCAAAACCCACATAGAATACATATGAAAAGAACTTTTATCAAAGATTATGAGGGGGTATCAGTTACTATCAGGAATTAAAAATGTTTGGGGTTCTAGCAGCCCAGTGAACATGAATCTCTAGGTGGTCATTCTGACCCTCAATATGATCTAGTCACTTATTAGTCAATATTGGGCTCGTTATAAGTGAATTCGTATTGTCCAGAATTTCCTGTTTATTACGTTATCAGTCAATTATGAATGTTATCACCTCATTTGAGTCATCATCTCTCTATTTCCCTAGCTCCACCAGCAGTGCGATAAGACTCTACAACTTCCTATACAAACATTCTAAATATGGCGGTGCTTCCACATGGCTAGGTGATGAAACATGTTCATGAGCCACTTCGAGCTCATAAATAACCTCAACACGCCCATCAGCCTCCACTTCTCCTATGCGCTTGTAATGGCCAACCAGGGCTTCGTGAGGTCACCCAAGTCGCACAACATTCCCCCCTTCATCTAAGAATTCCACTATATAGTCTAGAACACAAAGAATAGTTTAATTCAACCACCCAAATGTTGTATCTTGGTAATCAAATCTCGCTTCAAAACTCAAAAAGATAAAAATTGTGAAAAATTGCATATTCTTCCAAAATTATCACCAAAGAAGCACCCCCATGATTATAATACTTCCTCTTGAATAGAGTACCCCAAGAAACCAAGGACAAAGGTAGTGAGCCTGGAACCTCAAACTACATCTCTCAACCCTAAGAAAATTTGGTGATAGATACGTGCAAAAAATACCACTAAAGATGACAGGGACCATGGAAAATTCTTGAAAGCATAAAGATGAGGAAACCCAAAAAGAACAGACGACCACCACATCCAAAATTCCATTAACAAAGGAACTCCTAGGGCCTAGAGGCATAGCCATATCTCTTACTAAACAAGGAAGAGAATAAAACGACCCCATTTTAACTCCTACAGCAAGAAAATTTAGTAGTTATCTTGTCCTCACCATGTCTCACCATCCAAAGGATAGTTCACAACCCTTCAGCTCACTGAGGTGCCAAACCATGTAAGTTAGCATACCATAGTGACCAAAGAAACCACTCAATTGAGGATACATAGGTTAGCAGTCTATGCATAGTCAACATTCCCCTACCACCTTCCAAAACTCTGATATCTAGAAAATCAGCTTCTGAGAAAAAACAATCGTTCAGGCAATAATCTCATTCACCTATTTGTAGAAGCTTTTGGGTTCTACGCAACTTGTCTATGGCCCCTAGCCCCATCAATATATATATATTTTTTTTTTTTTTCTCATAGAAAAAGTCGTAATTTTATT
>APFE030248114.1:9521-59520 GCA_000404065.3 Pinus taeda
CCAGAAGCTGACTCACCCCCCTACAATCATCTATATATGGATCCCTCATCCCAGAGATCCAGAGGCTGGAATCTTGTATCTTGTAAGGAAGTGTTGTTGGTTTCCTAGTAATATCATAGTGTTGGGTGATCTAAGCTTTTCATGAGGTGAAGAAGGGATTTTATGCTGGGAGGATGACGCTAGGTCAGATCAATGGGTTGTAATCCTCTCTTCTAATCTTTACATCAATAAAGCTATTCAAGTTTTCCTCCACATTCTTGTATGTCTGATAATATATGCATTTGTTTGGTCAATATATATCTGTTCCTATATTGTTTATGATTGTAGATCTCTGCACTTTGAAGGTATTATGCTGCTTTGACTTTACAGGTACTCTTTGAAGCAGAGTGGTCAAGGAAAAGAGTGGCAAAGATCTGTCAGAGAGGAGGAGGAACAAGCAAGGAACCAAGCGAAAGATTGAGGTTGGTATTCTTTGCTCCTCTCCTATCTACTTCTCGTAAAGGAAAACGAAAGTAACTTTAATCTGTTTGTTTCTAAGATAGCTACCCGTCTTAGTGAGACTAGCAGCTCTCCATAGACACTAGATTTCCCGATAACAAAATGGCAACTCCGTTGGGGAGCAAATAGCTTGTTTGCTTGTCTATATTTGTTTGCTTTATAAACTTATAGATGGAGCCTGAAGTCAAGCCAGCTAGCCTTCGAACTGCATTTGCTATGCAAGTGCAAATTAGATCAATGTTGCTTCAGTCTATCTCCGGGGTTTGTTTATAAACTGAACAATTGATTTGCAAACATCCTAATTGCCCTGGTGGTGCCTCAAGTAACCTCATTAGATCAGCCCCTGTGATTTGCATTTACTAACTATCATTAGCTCGGCCTAAATCCCTGAACTAAGCTACAAACTATGACCAAGAACCAAGTTGAAGTCTCGTCCCTGGACCATTGCACCTTCTTCTCTTGGGAATTTGGATGCATCGCACCTCCCATGTGTAGTAGGTGAGATGCATCGCTCTTTCCCTATGTTGCAGGTGCGATGATCAGATAAGACCTCTTCTGCTTCCAGATTTTGGTTTTTTGTTCACTCTCTTCAGCTTTATTCAGGAGTTTTGTTGTCTATGATTAGTATACCACTATGGAAACTCCCTTCCTTTGCATGGTTCAACCTCCATAGTACAAAGAACTGTAAATGTTTTTATGTATTGTTCGCCATTTATGGTTCTCCTTTACAAAGAAGTAGCGTAATCAAGCTATCGTCTTTTGATTTGGAAGTGTCGCAAGTGTCGTTTTTAGTCAAAGAAAAGAATCCTACTATTCTTGATGGTCGATTACACTGATACTCTTGTATTTGATTTGAATTAATAGTTTTCAAGTGTTGAAAGCAGTTTTCAATTCAAAATAGAAAAGTGTTATCATTATCTTCCTGTCATTTTTTTATAAGAAAATCGTTAGTACTGTCGCTTGAAAAGATTTAGATTTGTACTTAGCATTATTTTTGTCATGCACACATTAAGAAAGCGAAAACAAATACATGCATGTGCATTTGCATTTAGACTACTTGTTGATTTTGATTTAGGATAGTGCATCTAGTGTGTGCTCTCTGCTCTATGTTGAAATAATCTCGCTTCTCTTTCCTTAGTAGCTAGGATTTTCATTGCAAAAAGAAGATTAAACAATTGTTTACCATCTTAGATTGCATTTTAGGAATTGTATATCTACATCGCGCGGTGATCCTGAAAGGAAAAATTCTTAAGAAAGATCAACTGTAAAATAAATTCAATGAACATAAAAATGCTTTGGAACCTAACACACAACATTTAGAATTCTAGGCTAGAGACGTATTCCGACATCATAAAGCCTGGTAACTATCACTTTTATTGTAGGTTGGGTGATTCCTCCTCTTTGAGAGGACAAGTGCCAGTAGGGACTTGTGCTCACACGTACCATCAAGTATATATTGGGAGACCACAATAGGCTATATCCTTTATCCTTAGGAAGCCGTGTCTGCCGCCCTATCAATCGCAATGCATTGAACACAACATTCAGGAATATTGACTGCCATACCGTAAAAAGTATTTTGCAGTTTTACGACTGGTTTGGTAATCCCTCTATCTAGATTTCCAGAGTAGTCTCTTTCGTTCCTTTTCAGACTCCTTAAAAGAAAAGTTCCATCTGAGCACTTGTCACTTCAGGCTCATTAAAAATCGAAGGCGACTAGAGTCATCTTTAGCTTTTTCTCGACCATTAAAATTGAAAAAGCAAGTTATGTCAAAGCGTCTAAAATTCATTTAATTTGGAATCATTTTTCCCTTATTTTGAGTTGATTGAGTAATCCGTAATCATGGAAGGAATTCAATCGAAACCCCATCGTTCGTGGAGATTAACGAATCAACCGTCTTTGACTCTGGAAATAAAACTATTTCAGACAAAGTGAACTCGTTTAACCAGCTGAAAGTCCCCTGGATTGCTTGGGACTTGTGTTCCAACATCCTTAGGGACTCCAGTTACTCCAACCATCTCTGGTACCCCTACCTTTACAGAAGACGTTCTGCGGCCACAAGAGGACATTAGAACTGATCCTAGTGTAACGGTAAACGCTTCTATTCCTGAACCAGCTACATCTATAGCTGATTCGGAAGGTGTTACCCCTCCAACAACTGTCGCTACAGAGTCTATACCTTCTTTGGCACCAGAAATATTTTACGGACCTAACGATCTACCTCTCCCACCTAGATTGATTGCTATATAAGAGATTGTGGAGGATCCTCCATCCAGTACTCCATTGCATTTTGGAACCGGGATCACCCTATATCCTTCTTCATCAGAAGTTAGTCTCCCTTCAGCGCAAGTTCCTGTAGAATCGCTAAGAAATCTCTTGGATAGATTAGATATGTCTGAAAAACCGTCGACATCTAGGACTGTGTCATCTGACGCAGCAGCAGCAAAACCGCCTGTTGCTACTCCAACAATGTTCGTCGATGTACCATTTATCCCAACTAGCTCTCAACCGCTAGATGGAGTCCATCCAGGGACTGTTTCGACAGTATTGTCTGTTCCCGTTTGTCCATCCGGAGTAATATATGGAATCTCTTATGTTGAGCCTCAACAAATTGATCCTTTGCAATAGTATCAATTTGGGCAGTCCTGTCCCCAAAGGCCAATCATTCCTTTGAGCACTGGATTGCCACCATATGGGGGCAGTATGCCCTTTCATTGTTTCCTCCGGGAGAACAACCATATGGGAGTTCGCAACAGAGTTTGGGTCATGCTGGAATTACATCCAGCGGTTTGGTGCCAATACTACCTCAACAACCAAGAGTTGTATACTCAATGAAACAAAGCCTAACTGTGTCGAATATCCCCACTACATAGGCCATTGTGATAGTGTCGCAAGTACAAGCGTTTCCTGTTGTATGCCAACCTCAAGTTTCTCAGGTCGTAATACAACAGCCTCCTGTCTCCATGATGTAGCTGCAATCATCGATTAGTGGCTCCATAACCGGAGTGACCCAGGTTCAAACGGGTTCTATTACCCCTCATGTTGGTCAAACAGCCAATACTAGACAACAACAAATGGTTTCATAACCGTGGCTGGTGAAATATCAACAACCGCAATTCCAACAAGTTTCCCAAGGATCTGAGCAACAAATCTTTGCAAGTAATGGGCAGCCGTATATTCAAAATGGTCAACATCAATCATTTCATAGTGGTTATGCCCATCAAACTTACCAAAGTTATCAGCATCAGATGCATTATGCTGGTATGCAAAGGCCCACTGCTTAGGCAATACCATCCTATCCTGGGTATGCTTCACCGAACCTGAATCAACAGTTGCCCTTCGTGGCGACTTGAGTTACCGGATCTAAATCGGCTAATAAACGATCCAATTGCATATGCCCCTTGGTGGCTGGCGATTCCTCATAAAATTCCTTCAGATATTCTTAAATTTAATGGAAATTTGAGTGAAGACCGGTCGAATCATGTGATGACCTTTCATTTGTGGTGTTCGTCCAACACTCTAAATGATGATTCGATTAGGCTTCGCCTTTTTCAACGAACATTAACTGGTGTGGCAAAAAAATGGTACATCGAATTGCCTAGAGCTTAATTCGATAACTTCAGCACCCTTTCCACAACCTTTTTAACCCATTTTCAGTTACCAATAAGGTACGAAATAGGAATATAGCTTCTTACCAACTTCAAGCAAACGACCACCACTCACATATCTGATCATATTCATGAGTGGCGACGTCATCGTAGAATGGTAAAAACATATGTTCCTGATCAACTACTAGCTGAATGGTTTATTAAGTCATTGTTGCCTTCTATTACAGAAGATGTGGCAAAGGGAGGGGTCGTCACTGAAGAGCAAGTCATTGCTCGTGCGAAATATCTAGACTTGATCTATACTCAGTCTGACACGCTCTAGGACAAAATCCCTGATGCTCCTAGACCGGAGTTTTCCATTTCTCCTCCTCCTAAATCAAATAAAGACTCTCATGCCGGTGATGTCGTGATAGGTACAACTAGCATGAAAACCATAAAGGCTACATCAAAGAAATCCCATACGGTTTCTAGTCAAAATGCAAATAAAGAACCTCTCGCCTCAGAGGTCAATGCCATGTCGACTGACAAGGGCAAAAATCCAAAGCAACCAGGGGCAAAAAGAAATGGAACAATAAGAAGCAAGATAAGTCATCTCCTGAAAAACCTTCCGAAAACCCTTCTGGGCAAAGGAAACCCCCTGCGGGGTGTCAGATATGTGATGAGGATCATCGGACGAGAGATTGTCCACATAAAGCTGAAGTTAAGAAACTCTTTAAGAGTTCAAAAACCTCTGCGGTATTAACCAATCCGTTTCCAAACCTGGGAACCAATCTAGTTGCTAGCAACAATGATTCCCCATCCCAAGTGCTTATGTTGTCCATTTCAAAACAACAAAAAGATTCTTTGATTTTGATTAGGAATAACGATTACGGGAATCCACAGCTGTCGAACAACAAGGCTACTGACCAACCTAGTAGTTCGACAACAACTTCAACTGAAGTTGTACCACCCATCATTCCTGAGCTAACGATAAAGCCACCAAAGGGAGTAGTACACAAATCAACATTTAATCCTCGTGCTAGAGTAGCACAAAATTATAATATAGTAGAGGACTAGGCCCAATCGCCATCTGCTATGTCGACACTTGAGGTACTGCAAAATTGCCCCTCCCAGAAGCAGGTTCTATTATCAACAATAGGTGGGATTGACCTAGCGGATTCCAACCTTGTGGCCTTTAGTCATAAAGGATATGAACCTCAGTTACCAGCTCAGCTCTCTTTCCTCATCCAAGTGAAATCCCTCAACAAAATTGTTCATCGAACAATTATTGATGAGGGGGCATCTACATGTATTATGTCAATGAGTTGCTGGAAAACTTTAGGCTCACCACCGTTGTCGTGATCGTCGACGATGTTAAAAGCATTTGATGGATGAACATACACTCCATATGGGATTTTAAGTAACTTGCAAGTCGAACTGGGGGGCAAAATAGTAGAAATTGATGTTGAAGTTATCGATGGAAACCTCGATTACAACATCCTACTAGGAAGGCCCTGGATTTATGCTATGGCTGCTGTTGCGTCGACATACTTCAGAAAGATTGCATTTCCTTTTCAAGGAGGGATTACAATCATCGACCAACAAACCTTTCTCCCCAATAGTTCACAAGTTACGAGAAGCATTCCTATGATCCATGGAAGCTCTCAGTCACTTCAAAATATCGAAGTAGGCCTACTAAAAGACCCTACATTGATGGGTACTTTTGCCCTACCACCTCCAAACAATCTGGAGGAAGTGGCCACGGTGGGCACCTGCAATATGATATCTTCTAGATTTAGAGGATTCCTGAACATTTTGACAGCATGGATCATCGCCATTTTAGAAATATTGTAGCAATCAATTTTCTTGGCCTAGGGGGCAAACCCAAATCAATGCTCATCGAGTGTTTGGATAGATAGGTCTAAGGAATATGGTATCTCTTTAGATCCTTGGTCGCATATACATTCTACAGACGAAGGAATCATTCAGTCAATGATGATAGGAGAGGCACCATGGGAAGATTACCACCATCATTCTCATCTTCTGGATTACCACAAAAATTATTCCAGCAACCTTAATCATCCTTCAATTTTTTATTTTTTATCAAATACTGTAAATACCATGGATTATAAGGATAGTTCTTTTACTGTGTCAACCTCATTAAAAAATGAAACAACTCCCTTTCCAAATTGAGTCTTTGATTACGAAATCGTAAAATCCAAGTCGAGTCTTTCAAAGATCTCGAAAGTAAAGCTTCATTCCAACCACCGTGTTGAATGCAATGAAGCTTGGGGGGCATGCACCTCAATTTACGTTATTATGCTGGGGGCATGCGAACTTATAACAAGCATAGTTTTTTGTTTCAAGCTTGTGTAAACATGAAACTGAATCTAAGCATATGTTGTCGCATGGTTCAAGCTCATTAAAAAATAAACCAGGCTGCGAGCAGTGTTACCGTAGGGTTCAAGCTCGTTAAAAAATAAACCTGGCACGAGCAGTTTTACGCAAAGTTCAAGCTCGTTAAAAATTAAACCTAAGCAATGAGCAAATGTTCTCCCAGAGTTTAAGCTCATTAAAAAATGAACCAACCTCTGGTAAATAACCATTGTGAATGCATTATCATCAGCTTTTGAGCCCTGGTCGTGTTCTTACCATCACCTCCACTCTGGTTTAGCCGATCATACGCCTCCCTTTGATTGTTTACCCTTTTGAGGAACAACTACGACGAGTGATTCTGTTAGCCATCCTTGTGACAGTGCCATGATTGGAAAATTCCAAAACTTACCTGGAATTAGCAGCTACCCAAAAATATCACTCGTTCTTAAAAAACGAGTCTCCTTTAAGCTCTTTTCATCCGACTCATAAAATATGAAAAGGTTGCCAAGCAATTGGCCTCTCCAGCTCATTAAAGCAATCGGAAGTGCTATCCCTCCTCTAGATTTTAATCTTTTTGGACCTAAGGGATTATTACACAAAAAGATTGAGCGCTTGTTTTTTTCGACTCATTAAAACTATCGAAAATTCATCCCTTTCGTATTATTTTATACCTTTTTGGACTTAATGGATTATATGACGAAAAAGGATTATTAGAGTTTCCTTTTCAGACTCTCTAAAACTGAAAAAGGACCGAGTTGTCTTTGTTGTTAAACTCATTAAAACCAATAGCGACAAACTTGTCCATAGAGACGAGAATGAGTTTCACTATCGCTAGGCTCGTTAAAACATAGCGACAAGTTTGCCCGAAGGGAAAATTATAGAACAAGCATATGTTATCCTCCTCAAGCTTGATAAAAATAAAGAGGTACTCGTCAGCAATGATTAGGGAAAATTGGGAAGAAAACTTGAAGAAACTTTATTGGTAGTGAGTCACTCACTTTCACTCCATCACCATGATTGAGTCAGGTTGGGTTATTCACCGGTCATACTACCATTGGTCCGTCGTACCATCCATCTTTGGGGTTAACACTACCAATCCATTCAGTGTCATTGATATATTCAAGAGAAGTCGATCAGAGAATTCACCAACCCAGCTTGTGTCTCACCCGTTGTAATACCTTCACGCTTCATTCTTTCATGACCGCCACCCTGAACCCTATATCATCAGATCATTTTCACCTCCACAAAATCATTTGCTCCGTTCCATGTTGTAGATGTGGGATTCATTAAGGCCCTCCTACAACGGGTCACATCTTGTCGACGACAGCTCATTATCAAAGAATTCGACCTAGGAACAACCCTTTCAGTACTTTGAAGCTTGCATGCCTCAATGGCAAGTTTCTCACTTCCGGTGACAGGTTTACATCAATGGCCTTCGACCGAGAGATTTTGCGTGGTGTTCGACGGAAAGTCCCATTTTCACACCACGCGAATTGTACTATAGTACCTTGAGGGTCATCATCATTATCAGTGATTCCTCTCGCGCCTATTAACAGCTTACATCATTGGTTGGTAATCAGGTGATGTCTTTCCATGTTCAACTCCAGAACATTTTTCACATGGATCGACTTGTACTTCCGACAAAGATTGGATGAGTTTGAAGACCCCGGATCTAGTTTCATCCATCCGGGCTGTGATATATTTAGGAAAATAAAGACATCAAAATGTACACCATTGCTACACAGATGATCATCTGAATCAAAGGATTATGGCTCTATCAAAATCATCAGTCTGCCACACAAACGGTTATCTGTCCTATGTACATCAAAATGAATTTATAAAGCTGAGCATGGGGATGCCCGCCTCAGCTAGATCATGAAAATGTTATGAAGATAATGTATTGTATTGTATCTTATTACAGGTCACCTTCTAGTTCGAAAAACCTCGATTCCTCATGATAAAGCATTTCACCCGGCATCAAAAGATTTTCGACCTCATGCTTTAGGGGGCAACTGTTATAGACATATTTGGGCACTGCAACCCCAATCACATATTTCCATAAACCAAGGGCTTCTGAGTCCCTAAAAGTGTTGTTTCATGCCCTAAAGGAACAAGGTTAGTTGATTACATCATCTCCCAGAAGTTCTCCATAGAAAACTGCTCATAACTGGTCAAAACTAGACCATACAAATTTCTCAGTGCTAAGGGTGCGATGCATCTCACCTGCTCAGTGCAAAAAGTGCGACGCATACTGAAAAGCCCTTCTGTAGGGTGCGATGGGCGAGAGTAGACAAATGGAAGAGACAGTTTGCAAGGTGGATGATCATGGAATCTTCCAGAAACTTCTCCTGTGACATGCCTCTCTGAATTCGCCCAGGGATGAGTAAGAGTTCATCAATCTCCAAGTGGAATCAAGAACTATTAGAGAGAAGACACTAATCAAAATCCCAGAAGCTGACTCACCCCCCTGCAATAATCTATATATGGATCCCTCATCCCAGAGATCCAGAGGCTGGAATCTTGTATCTTGTAAGGAAGTGTTGTTGGTTTCCTGGTGGAATATCATAGTGTTGGGTGATCTAAGCTTTTCATGAGATGAAGAAGGGCTTTCATGCTAGGAGGATGACGTTGGGTCAGATCAATGGGTTGTAATCCTCTCTTCTAATATTTACATCAATAAAGCTATTCAAGTTTTCCTCCAAATTCTTGCATGTCTGATAATATATGCATTTGTGTGGTCAATATATATCTAGTCCTATATTGTTTATGATTGTAGATCTCTGTACTTTGAAGGTATTATGCTGCTTTGATTTTACAGGTACTCTTTGAAGCAGAGTGGTCAAGGAAAAGAACGGCAAAGATCTGTCAGAGAGGAGGAGGAACAAGCAAGGAACCGAGTGAAAGATTGAGGTTGGTATTCTTTGCTCCTCTCCTATATACTTCTCATAAAGGAAAATGAAAGTAACTTTAATCTGTTTGTTTCTAAGATAGCTACCCGTCTTAGTGGGACTAGCAGCTATGCATAGACACTAGATTTCTCGATAACAGCCGTGTACCGCTACTGTTCTGATACTGCACTTTCAAATTTGTCCAGGAATTACTCTACCACTATCACGTCATCATGTGCTGGCAGTTCCCTTGCTTTTGTCGTTACGCGATGGAATGATCTAATCAACATGTTGTAATTTAGTGTTGACACCTCATGTAACCGGTTCTTCTAGCATTCTACTTCCTCGTCTGAATCCGAAGTGCAGGAGTTGTCACGCTCCCATGAGACTCTTTCGTCTGTAGTCGGGTTCACTTGGTACTAGTCCTATGCAATTATCTGGTAAATGCAATCTAGCTCCTTGTCGCTTTCATCATCATGCACAGGTTCAGTGTAGCATGCTTCTTCAGATGGGTCTAACGGGACTACTACGTGTAGTGGTTTTTTCTCGAATATCATCTTCCTCTTCTTCAGACTGATGAATCCATTCATATCAGTTGCCCAGTCTATTCCTAACAACACGGGATAAGGATTGCTGTCATTGACAATCTCTATCACTTCAAAGTCCGTTTGTGTTCTAGATTCCTTTGATATCAACTCTCACTCCTTGCAACCTTCTCATGGGCACGATCTTTTGTTGGTTCACCATTCGTAATTGAATAGGGGACCACTGCAACGCGGGCCTTCCCATGTGTTCCCAGGTTTGCTGAGGTAACATGTTCGCATCCGACCCCAGGTCTAGGATAACCTGATCCATTTCGTATTCACCAATCTACGCCATCAATCTCATTTCCCTCCCGGTGCGCAATGTGTGCTTTCCCAGTTTTCGGACTACGCATGGTTCTCCTGA
The DNA here is from genome assembly GCA_000404065.3 of Pinus taeda. Lineage (NCBI taxonomy): Eukaryota > Viridiplantae > Streptophyta > Pinopsida > Pinales > Pinaceae > Pinus > Pinus taeda. Next base: position 19,817 of record APFE030248114.1, read on the forward strand.
CCCTGCACACCGAGTGATCAGCTCTTGTAGTCTTTTAACTGCCTTATTGTCATACAACAGCTTCATGCAGGTCTCCATAAAGGTAGTAAGCATGTAAGGATCCATTTTCAGTTCTGGTTGGTCCTTACTACCTGAAGTGGAGGCTTCCATGAAGCTCTTATTAGCTTTCATAAACGTCCCCTTTGCATGTTCCAAGTCGAACTCAGGTTCCTTTGTAAGAGCCTTGTGAACCCATGTATCCTCCTCAGTATGCTTCCCCTTATCTTCCCCTGTGGTCGCACCACTCCTGAGCATCATGTTTACGTTGGGGTCTTATTCGCGGGGTTAAGATCTCATCATTTGGATATTCTGAGTCGGAGGGGATTGGAGTACCCCTTTCTCATGCATCTGTGTGATCAATGTAGGAAAATCTATCATTTCATGATCAAACTGTTCAAAATATGAACAAGACATCCTCATCGGGTTAGTATAATCACGGGCTTAGTGCCCTAGTCCTCCGCAATTGTAACAAATCAACTGTCCGTGACCCCTTCTTGGTCCCATTCCTCCTCATCCTTGACCTCGCCCTTGAAATCCAGCGTGCGCCATCCATGTAGCCGGGTTGAGGCTTCACGTTTCTGTCTGCATCCTATAGGCTGGGGTGCAGTCCATCATGAGCTCGTAGCTGCGACAGGTGTGCTCGTCATGACCTACTGACCTACAAAAATTACAAAACAACTACTGGGGAGTCTGTGTATACTTCTACAATAGATGACAATTTTCTATCGTGTGTTTCCTTCCTATCTAACAAATCACACACCATAACGCTGATGTCGCACTTGGCCCTGCCTATACTTCTGGTCTCAATGGCATTAGCCCCCCTCCTGCCAAGTAGTTTGTGAATACTGGACAGTGATCCTTGTTGTGACCCTGACCTTTACATTTTATACACCATACTTCTTCACATGCCTCTGGCTGTGGTGCCCTATCCCACTTCAAACTCTGTATCTCCAAGCATAGATTTTGTAGTTGCGTGTGGATTTGTTGAACTCCCAACCCAGGATCTTGTATCGATGTCTCATGAAACCTCATCGCCATTTCCAATGCTTCAGCCTGGATTGAAAGCTTCTATTGTGACAACATCATCCTCAGGTGTGGTGTTAGAGATTCCACAAACCATGCACGGTGCTACGTGTCTTTGAGCGTCATATTGGCCTCATGGATCATACTCTTCAGTCGCTGATCCAGATCCCAAGGGGTCTCGCCCGAGAGCTTCGCGATCTCTTTGAACCCAATGATTGACTATGCCTTGGATTTCCGCCGGCTAAATTCTCTGTTCAACGCATTCTGGATCTCTACTATCCCTGTGGTTGGGTGATTGTTAGAGTGCTTGAAATACCAATTTAGTGCATGATCCTGTAACACGCTCACCAATGTGGCCTTCTTAATGTTATCATCCATGACCCCTTTCGCTTCCCACACTACTCTTACCATGAACCAGAATTGGTCTAGGTCCTCATTTCCTACTCCTCTAAATACGGGTAGCTTGATCGTGTTCACCATGCTGAACTATGGGATTGATGAAGGTGGAGTGGGAGGAGATGGAGGTGAGGGAGGTGAAGTGGGTGGTGGCATGGTTGGAGGTGGTAATTGTGGAATGCACTGCTTTATCAAACTTACCGCATTTCTCGAAGAGAACCGAGTGAGCTCTTCCTCACTCTCTCGCGAAGGTGAAATCGGGGGACTGTTTTCTAATTCCTCGCTACGTTTGTAGATATTTCCGCTTCATGTCGTTCCAAACATTAATGTATTCGCATAACCCACTTTTCACATAACAACGTCTTCATCCAGATATTCAAAGGTTTGATGTACTTACCTTGCGGTCCTTTGAGAAAACATCATTTAACTTCATTGTAGCTCACGATCGTGTCTATCATCAAGTCAGTGATGAATCTCCCTATTATCCGGTCGAGCCAGTGGTCCAAAGCTCGCACGATCTTGTATTCTGATGCCTCTAGTCTGTGCACCAACTCCAGGGTCCACATTATTGGTTGGTCGAGCTTATACCTTCCCTGACTGTTGGAAAGGATGTAAAGAAAATCTCATGGATTTCCTTATACACATAGCGATCCAGCCACCTTTTCTCAGATAGTTGCAGAGTTCTATTTTCCTGTGTCGCGAACTCGTGAATCTTCTAATCCAACCACTCTTCAATTTCCTTCTTTGTTAGGTTCCAGTGGCACGACATCAGATATCCCTTAGGCAGATCCCAGTCCCAACAATGGAACCATTGGCCTGACCCAGGTTCAAAAGTGAGTTTAGCTAAGAAAATCCCCGTACTACCAGCCCTTTCAGCAATAGTCCATAGAGCACGGACTAAGGTCTCACCCAAGGTATTATGGGAGGGTGGTGGAACCAGGTTTGCGCATCCTAGGGATGTCTTGATGTGGGAGATCAGTGCTCGATCCAATCTTTGCGCTTACTAGATTACGCGTACTCAAAGGCTTCTGGTGTCCCTCCCATAGCTTTAGCCTCAGTGCAATCAATGTTAATTACCAAATTCTTCCTTAGTTAGGGCTTGTTCGTTGATTACTATGAAGATTCTCAATCATAAGCATACATATAAGTGTGCACAGATAAATAAACATGTATCATCAACACATAACATTCAATTACAGATCTATGGACCAAATGCACAATATATCAAACCAACTGATCTTTATTAATAATGCCTTCAAAGCTTGATCCAATATAAACTTGACTCCTTCCTGGGCACTCAGCTGCAGGGGCCCACGCACTCAGCTACAGACTCTACTAGGCCTCTGCGCACTCAGCTGCAAGGCCTCTACCCTATACTACGACCCAATACCTTCAAATCTACTTCTATTCTCTAATCAAACCTTCGCATCTTGCTATTCCATCTCCAGATTCATTAAGACTAACTTTACACTTAGAGTCTTGCTCTATTTATAAAGCCCATGGTCCACGGACCATGGGTAGGCTTACACACTCTATATTAAATTACATTATTTTAGGGTTGACAACCCTAGACTCTTGCGCTCCTTACCTGCATTTTGCGGGGTTTTTACATTACATTGACCACAACTTGAGCTTTAAGCTCCAAAAACTTGCTATGGGGGGTTCCGCTGCCCAACACTCGTGAAGGCTATCAGATGATCAATTTCTTCTTCTCCTGCCTATATTAATACTGCACCGAGCACAATTCAAGAAGAATCTACATGCACATGGAATTCTTTCTTCCAATTTGGAAACACCAAAATAGGTGCAATCACCATCTTTTCTTTAGCACATCCAAACTGCACTGACATTCTTCATCCCAACAAAACATTAGATCTTTTTTTAATAATTTTTCCATCAGGGTGGTTATCTGAGCATATGCCTTGATAAACTTTCTATAATACCCAGTGTGCCCCAAGGTTGTGTGCGGTTGTTTTAAATTCCTAGGAGATTCCAAATTCGTAGTCATAATGATCTTCATAAGGTCCACCATCAATCCCTGCTTACATACTACATGGCCAAGCAAAATTCCAAAGGGCACACAGAATATACACTTCTTCAAATTCAGCAGGATCTAATACCTTCGACATGTATCTAGCATAAGGAGAAAATTTGCCTGACCCAGGTTCAGAGTTATTCACACTAACCAACGAAACCCTAACTTCTGGCCCTTTTGGAAACAACCTGCATAGTGCAGGCTGTAGTCTCACCCCAAGCAGTATTGGGGGATGCTAGAACCAAGTTTCTGCATCCAGAGACCATGTGATGTGTATTCCTAATCCCTTGCAACTCAAATCTGCCTTCGTGCAGATCTATACCTTCCTAAGGGCTACTACTGCAACTCTATTTAGCTGACCTCCAAGTTTTCATGAAGGGATGTGATTGTGATTATTAGACCTAAAATAAGTAGACTCACAACTTTCTCTCAGTGAATAACAACCCTAGATCTGTCTACGCGCAGATCTACCCAATTTAAACAATCGATAACAAATCTACCTCACTATCTTCGTGAAAATAATTCATTGCATTTTTCATGCATGAATATTAAAGATTTAACTGATTTGTGCAGAGAATACACTTTATTTCATAGAAAACAGATCATTATCCGGTGATGCATAAACTTAAACATAAATAATAACAAGGCACAAATTCAATAGATTTGGCACAAAATAGTCTTTATGAGATTCAACATTCAATTTACAGACTCTTCCACCATGGGCACCTAGCTGCAGGGACCCGTGCACTCAGCTGCAAACTTGCCAAGGTCTTTGCACACTCAATTGCAAGAGCCTTCCCCTTCCGCCTAAGTACAGGGAAAAAGAGTTTTCCCACTTAGCACTTGCCTTTTCACTTGTACTTTTCCAAAAGTTGTCCTCCTATACTTGTTATGACTCAAATATTTATAGCCTTTTTATTACAATACCATGGCCCACGGCCTATGGGTGAATCTCAAAACCATCTTATCACTTACCCATAAAAGGGGCTAAATCCCCTTTGACTCCTACTTAGTTGTGTGCTCTGCTTCCACATTTCATGGAGACTTTACATTCTTTACAAAATTTTACTCAAAAATTGATTAAACTAACCCAAAATTGACCCTAGGGACCCTATCCCAACACAAAACCTCCAGGGAACCAAGTTGTTATAGGGCTCTAGAGACCTCTTGTCTCAACCCACAACCTCTAGGGACTCGAGTTGTTATAGGGTTCCAAGAATCCTATCTCAACCCATAGCCTGTAGGGAACCCAAGCTGTTACACAGCCCCAGAGACTAATGCTCAACCCATAGCCTCCAGGGACAAAGAATTGATCCCCTTCTCTTCTCTTCATCGTTGCTTTCTAAAATTTTATGTTGGAGATTCATTTCCCATCCTCACCTTGATTTGCTTTCTGAACAGGGAATAACTTCTACTTTCCCCACAGAAGAAAGATCTCTTCTCCCCACGGAAGAAGGATTTATGCTTTCCTCACCTGCCCCTATTCAAATACTTCTTATCTTGGAGCTCGCATGTGCCCTTTACCTTTGCGAATACTTTGGTCCCCAATTTTGAGTCTCTCCCTCTCTGTCTGCTCTCTCCAACCTTCTCTCTCTCTCCATAATGGCATCCTTTTTTGATTGCTTCCTCCCTCTTTTTTCTGTCAATGTTCCTGCCCCTTCCTTTATTGTTGCATTCCTTTTGTTGCGGCCCTTCATAATTTATTCCCTCTTTTGCTTGTTGTATTCTATCAAGCAAGCATGGGCCTAAGTACTTTTCCCCAACCCATTTAATTTCAGGAGCTAGTCCCTTTACTTCATGCACCAACCAGCCTTTAATGGTTGTCCTCAAGTTTAGGTTTCTTCTTTACACAAGAAACCATATCATTCCCAAGCAACAATTATCCATCCCCAGCTCTGGAATCTGTTTCCCAAGACTCACTCCCCTATTTTCTATTATTTCAAACATTTCAAAATATTTACATCATTTTTACAATGTGTCTCATACCATTACCTTGGGTGGGGATGTCACATTTTAATTCTTACTATAGGAGGAAAACTATATAGGGTACTATAGGTAGTTTTGACTACAACAATTTCATTTATCTTAGCAAAACAATTCTGAAAGGTAATCTCTTAGATTTCAATTTTTTTCCTCTTCATGGTTCAGTTAGAAGGTCAAAGGAAGGTCATTTTGACTGCCACATCCTCAACATATGGCCTCTACATGCAATGGAAGTAAGTGGAAAAGATTGTAGATACATAGAAAGATATCTTTACTCCACCTATGGGGGTGTTTATGTATTGTTAGGTCAAAAAATTAATTGAATGAATACTTAGTTATTATTTTTCTAATGGCCCAATATATAAACACTCTCTCTTGGAAAATGAGGAAATAAAATGTTAGATTAATAAGCTCATCCAAAATGGCCACATGCGATCAAGCTCCTCACCTTACAGAAGTCCAATGATGTTGGTGTAGAAGAAGGATGGGACATGGAGACTCTATATTAATTATAGAGCAATGAAAAAATAAAATAAAGAACAAATACATGATCCCCTGCATTGACAATCTTCTTGATCATTTAAGGGTGACAATTTATTTTGTAATATTGATATAAAGTTAACCTACCACCAAATTCCAATTGAGCAAATTGATATATGGAAGATAGCCTTCAAATCTAAAGAAGGCTTTTATAAGTTGTTGGTTATTCCCTTTTAATTAACTAATTCTCTAGCAAAATTCAAGAGGATGATCGATGATATCTTGTTGCCATTCATAAAATCTTTTGTGGTTGCATATTTTGATGACATCCTCCTATTTAGTAGAACATAAGCATAACATTTGTAGCACTTTTAGTGGATATTGAGCACCCTGTGACAACACAAGTTGTATTATAATATGGATAAATTTGCATTTGTAATGAAAAAATTTATATATTTGGGATTATCATGGATGAATATGGGGTGCATGTGGACCTAGCCAAGATCCAAGTCATACGAAATTGGCCAACCTCAACAAAACAAACATAACTCCATAGCTTCTTGGGCTTTGCTAGCTTCTACCAAAGGTTTGTGTTAGGTTTCTCTCATATTTCTTAGTTATTAATTCAAGTGACCAAGGTTGGAGGTAAAAAAAAGTTTTCTTAGTTTGAGTCACAATAGAAAACATCCAAGAATATGAAACACTATCTTTTCTCTCGAATAGTTTTCACCCTTCTAAACTTGCAACAACTATTTCAATGAGATTGAGATAGATGCTACCAATTATGCTATCAGTGCATTTGTTTCTCATTAAGGAGATTCAGTGGTCTAAAATAGTAAAAAACTCTCTAATATTATCTAGAGATACCCCACCTATGATAAGAAGATGCACTCCATTGTGTAGACATGTGAATAGTGAAAGCATTATATTATGGGGAAGGAGACGATCATCCACACTAATCAAAAGATTTTATAATTCATGCATAGACAAGGAAAGTTATAGAAATAACACCACTAGAAATTATCCACAAGCCTGTAACAATTCCACTCAAACATCAAATACAAGAAGGACACCGTCAATCATATTGTAAACTAGCTCAGTCGACACCTAGTTGGTGCTAACCGCAATTCTTAACTCTTATGGGTGTAGAAATTTTGAATAATTTAACACATATTCAACAGAGATTATCCTGATCATGTACTATTGCGGAAAACATACACAATACATAAGCTCCTCTACGTTGATCATCAATATAGCTGCATCAATAACAATAAAACATCAAGAGCATTCACACATTAACACAGTATGTATCCCGGGGAAAGCATCTCGCTAAAAACCCCAACTATCTGTATATTAATGATTGAGTCATGTAACATTACAAAGTACAATTCTTATCACAAGCAATCCAGTACCAGCTCCACCTGTTACACACAATACAGCTCAGATCTGAATCAATCACTGGCTCAAATCTCTTCCGCTGCTTGCCTGCCTCCGCTGCTCAATACCTGCACAAGAACCGGTGATAATTCCAAGGCAGCCACGTCTTTCCTTGGCTAAATCACGTGAGAACAAGCTACAATGTGGGCAAACTCATTGGCATACTCAATCCCCTGATTTGTGCAAGATCTGGTGCACAACTATAGTCACAACTGATAGCAATCTGATTCTCTAACACCTGTCCCTGCTGAACTGAACATGCACTGACATGCAACTGAGTTAACTGATGTATTCATTAGTTGTATTATGAGTTAATAACTTGTGAATTAATTAATAACTAATTCACCCAACTCATCTCTAGTCTATTCGCCAGTTAGACTAAATACAACCAGTTTAACAAAGCTAAACTGAACACAACTCCATCAACTGCACCTCCAGTCCACTAAACTCAACTCACTTGAGTTCTAACTGAAGTCATGCATGCAAATATTCAACTAAACCATAAGAACCACGTATTTCCTTCATGCAATTGCATGTGCCACATCCGTAGCTCGAACTGAAGTGCTCCAAGAGAATAAGACAAAGTTTATAGTCCAAATATTATTGTGAGATAATAATATTTGACTTTTCTATTTTTTTGACAGCCAGTCTAAAAATAGACTTGATCACTCACACAGTGATCACTCACACTTTCATCAAAAATAGAAGTCCATCTATTTTCTCAACTTGATCAATCATCCATAAACAACAACCTGCAATCCATAGACATGATCCATATGTCTAAAAATAGACTTGCGCCAAAAATAGCCTGCGGGCCCACTTAGTGAAGGCGACTCTTTTCACTAAGCTCCATCATATTGTTGCAATCTCAACAGTAGATCCCTTCGCACATTTTTCAATATTGTGACATTCCTCCCTTCCACGTAGTTCCCCAGTTGCGTAGCTCTATAACCCAAGAAGTGTAGTTTATAGTCACGCTCCTCCTTTCAGCTTCCTAGAGCGCTAAGACTGTGTCTCCTCCATATAATCATCTGGTTGGATCTCCAGTGTATTGCTTCAATCGACTGCCATTTACCTTCCTTGGAAATGGCTCTCCATTCAACTTCACCAGTTGAACTGCTCCACTATTGGTAATCTCCTTGATGACATAAGGCCCTAGCTAATGCATCCGAAATTTTCCTGGAAATTTATCAAACTTGTTGTCATATAATAATACTAAATCATTTACCTTGAAGGTGTGCAGTTTGATGTGTCGATCATACCATGCCTTTTCACACTCCTTTTGAACTTGCTGATGGAATCCAACCAAAAATATATCTTCTTCGAGCTCTGTTAGCTGCGGAAGCCTTTCCTCCAGGGATCCGAGATCCACCATTCCTGTAATTGCTGCTATAAACAAGCTAGGTATAATGTACTCCATCAGAATCACAACTTCTATGCCATAAACCAGCCTGAAAGGCATTTGTCCAGTTAGCATTTTGCAAGTCATCTTGTAATCCCATAGCACCGTGAGTACGCGCACATCCCAGTCATTCCTTTATGCATTGTAGACCTTCGTCATCACATTCTCCAATATATTATTAAACGCTTCCACCATCACATTAGCCTGCAGGTGATATGGCATACTCTTCTGATGATAAACCTGGAACTAATCCGTCAACGCGCTGACCACCTCATTATGAAATGCATACCTTGATCGCTCATCAAAATATTCAGGCAACCAAATCTAGTCAGTACATACTCAAAGATGAATTTTGTTGATGTTTCCCTAGTACAGTTTTTCACAAGCTGCACCTCCACCCATTTGGTCAAATACTCAGTCGCAGTGATGATGTACCACACACTCGCATTCTTTCCTGGAGGTTGAATTGGTCCTACAAAGTCAATCACCCACTTTTCGAATGGTTGTAATGACACCCACGGATTCAGAGGAAGCTCATCCCTCCACAATGGCCTACCTGTGCTTTGACATGCATCACATGCCTTAGAATAAGCCTTGGAATCCTTATGAAGCATCACCCACCACAACCCAACGCATAAAATCGTTTGCACTGTAACTTTTCCTGCATAATGTCCTACCAAGGCTCCTCCATGAGCTTAACCAAGGATGTTGTTTCGTTCAAAGTTAGGTACATAACGTCGCAGAATTTCATCCGAGCCCATTTTATATAAATGCCCTACAATGATAGAGAAGTTTTCCGCGCGCACCACCAAATCCTTATTTTGTTGACTAGTATATCCCTTTGGAGCCATCCCCGTCGTCAGGAAGTGTATGATATCTGCAAAGTGATTATCCGCAACACGCATTGCAAAGAGCTGAACGTCAGGCAGTCCTTCCTCCAAATTAATAGGTTCCTCTCCTGTTTCAATGCACGACAGATGATGTAGTCCTCCATTTAGTCATCCTGGCTTCACAATAACTTCAAAATCATATTCCTAAAACAGAAACAAACACCTGCATATCTTCCCCCCCAACATAGGCTTGTTAACCAAGTACTTCAACGCAGAATGGTCTGTATACATATTGAAGTGTCCACCTAACAAGTAGTGTCTGAACTTCTGGAGCGCGTACACCATGGCCAACCCTTCGTGCTCTGTTGTTGAATAATTCTTCTTAGCTTTAGACAACTTCCAACTTGCAAACATTATAGGATGATCCAATTCTCCCTCATCGGCCTGTGTCAATACTGCCTCGAGCGCAATACATGATGTGTCCACATGCACATGAAATTCCTTCTTCCAATCCGGGAAGACTAGGATTGGCATGGTGACCATCTTTTCCTTCAACACATCTAAGCTCTGCTAACACTCTTCATTCCAAAAAAATGTAGCATCCTTCTTTAGCAGCTTCTCCATCGGCGCGATAATCTAAGCATAATTTTTTATGAACTTTCTATAGTATCTTGTATGCCTCAACGTTGCGCGCATATGTTTCACACTTCTTGGTGCCTCCAAATTAATTATAACTTTGATCTTAGTAGGGTATACCATCAAGCCTTGTCTGCATACCATATGACCTAGCAAGATCCCAAAAGGGACACATAACAAGCATTTATTCAAATTGAGCACAATCTAGTACCTCCGGCATGTATCCAACATCAAGCATAAACTAGCTACGTGGCACTTTACCAACCCAAACACCATCCAATCATCAAAGTATACCTCGAAAAACTTGTGAGTGAAGTCCTTGAACGCCGCGATGACCACGTGCGAAAAAATCACCAATGCATTCTTCAATCCAAAAGGCATTACTGTATACTGGAAGCACCCCCACTCCATGGTGAAGGTCATCTTACTTCTATCCTTCGATGTGATCTTGATCTGATGGTACCCCAAGAATCCATCTGTGAATGAATATGTCTCCTATCCTCCTACATCATCCAGTGCCTCGTTAGTGAACGAATTTGGAAAGGGATCATATATGCAGGTGTCATTCAACTTCCTCAGATCTACGCATATCCTTATTTCATCCTTCTCTTTCTTATCCTGAACTACCATTGGGCTTACCCAATCAGACTCTTCTACTGCTTCAAGGATGTCCACTGCAAGCATTTTATCCAACTCTAAGTGGACCCTTTCTTTATACTTTGGATTGAGGTGATAAGGCCTCTGCTTTATTGGCTTCGTGTCCAGTTTGAGTGTAATTTTCATGACTCCTAGGTCCCCTATTATCCATTTCAGGTCTGAGAACTTTGTAGGGAACAAGTCCTGGTATTCACAGAGAAATTCAACAACCTTATCCACTATTGCGTCATCCTAGTAATCCCCAATCTTTGCAAACTTCGTTTCCGCCTTTGTCCCAATGTTCACTTTTTTTTGTTTTTAGTGGCATAGTGATATCTGGATTTTCAATTGCGGTCCTTCAACTTCGCGATGACCTTCAGCCTCTAGGATGTTAATGTTCCTCGGGTTCTCGTCCTCTTCTTTGATAGTCATATTGTAGCACTCCAGCGCGTGCCTTAGCTGGGTGGTCCAATCTAGTTGAATTAAGCCAAGGGATCCTGAAGTACTCTGAAGATTACTACCTTAACTTCCTACAATGCCTCATTAATACTCTCAAACCCATCCTCAAATCTAAACATCAGCAAGAATCCATGCCGCAAAACGTCCCATTCTTCAGTGCTATGGCAGAGCTCTGTTTCTAAGTACCAGTTCATCGGTATTACATCCAAAGTATGACAAAACAGATGCACCCATTCAGGCTGAGGCTTTGCTCCATAAACCTTAATCCATTTGGCTAGGTGATCAAGTGAGTCATTCCTTCCATCATATTTCTCTGTTAGCTACACTTGTGGATGACCAAACTGCAATCTCATCATCTTTCGATATATGCGTCAATCGTCAAAACTATCTTTGTGCATACCCCACCATATCGCAGGCGTAGTACGCAACGCCTAATTTAAGGCCTAGAAGCAATGCTTCTCTGGCACTTTCCTTTCAAATGCTTCCAAAAAATTATTGACATTAGTTAAACGATCATAATAGGGCAGATTCCTTACCTTCGATGATACATAGTGCAACGACTTGGTCATCATATTACAACGCAGCGTAGATACTTCATGCAGTCGATTCTACTAGTGTTCCAACTCTTCATCTGAATCTGAAGTGCAGGAGCTTTCGCGGTCCCATGCAATACGTCCATCCACTGTCAGATTCACCCAATCCTAATCTCATGTCATTATATTATAAATATGGTCCAAATCATCGTCTCTTTCATAATCGCTGACCAGTTTAGTATAGCACAGTCCTTCTGCAGGGTCTAGGGGCACTACTACGCAGAACGATTTCTTCTCAAATATTAGTTTCCACTTCTTCAAATTTATTACCCCATTCATGTCAGTGGCCCAATCAATCCCAAGGAGCGCAAGGGTAGGAATTGTTGTCATCCACAATCTCTATCACTTTGAAGTCAACCAATGCACTCGCACCCTCAATATCAACTGTCACTCCCTGCAATATTCCCATGGGGATGACTTTCTGTTGATTTTCCATCCTTAACTAAATTGGAGGCCACTGCAGTGCATGTCTCCCCATCCTTTCCCATGTCTATTTAGGCGGAACATTCGCATTCGACCATAGATCCAAAATTACTTGATCCATCTCATATTCTCCTATCTGCATAGTAAGCCTCATCTCATGCCTTGCTCTTAACTTATTCTTACCGATATTCTTGACTACGCACGATCCATCAAGAGCATTTTCTTTCTTGGCACACTTAATTATCAGTTCTTGCAATCCTTTCACAGCCTTGCTGTCGTGCAATAGATTCATATAGGTCTCCAAGAAAGTAGTAAGCATGGAAGGGTCCATCTCTTCAGCTGGCTTGTCCTGAATTCCTGAGGTAGCGGCCTCAGCGAAGCTTTTCTTTTCTTCCATATATGTTTCCCGTGTGCACTTTAGATCAAACTTGACTTCCTTTTCTGGAGCTCTGTAGACGAATTCACTTTCTTCAGGTTGCTTCCCCATATCTTCGCCAGTTGTCATCCCACTCCATAGCGCAATATTTACCTTGGGATCCTCTTCGCAAGGCTTAGCCCTCATCATCTGCAGGTTCTGAGTTAGATAAGGAGACTGTGCCCTCTTTTCACGTATCTTAGCAAAAAATACCAAGCAACCTTCAGTTGCTTGGTCAAACTAAGTTCAATAGAGGCATGACAGATGCGTCAGGTTTGGGCAGTCTTATGCGTAGTGTCCCAGTCCTCCATAATTGCAAGAAATGACCTGTCCCTGGCCTCTACCAGGTCCTCCTCCACCTCAGCCTCATCCGTGCCCCTGATATTTTCCTTGCGCTCCCACAGGACCTTGGTCTAGAGGCCGAGTTTTTGCTTGCACCCTATATGCGGGCGTTTTATCCATCATTAACTCGTAAACATGGAAATTGTGCTCATCATGACCCACCAATTGACAGAAGTTGCAGAAGAGTTGTTGCGGTGTCTGTATGAATTTCTACAACAAATGGCAATTTCCTATCGCATGTTTTCCAGCTACCTAACAGATATCACACCATAATGTGGGTCTTGTACTCAACCTTGCTGGAGCTTCCTGCCTCAAAGGCATTGGTCCTCCTGCTGAAACATAACTCACGAAGACTAGATAGTGATCTTTGTGATGCCCCTAACCTTTGAACTTCAGGCACCAAACTTCTTCGCGCACCTCTGGTTGAGTTGTTCTATCTTTCTTCAAATTGCACATTTCTAGGAAAAGGTTCTACAACTGCAAATGAATCTTATGAACCCCCAAATTAGCATCTTGCATCGGTGTCTTATGCAATCTAATCATAATTTCTAGGAATTCTGCCTGGGTCCCAATCTTTTGCTGTGATATCGTAACCCTTAGATGAGGCAGGAGTGAAGCTACAAACCATTTGCAGTGCTGCCCATCTGTCAGATTCATGTTAGCTTTGTGGATTATACACTTCAATCTCTAATCCAGATCCCAAGGTGTCTCGCCAGGCTTCATCATGATCTCTTTGAATCCCACAATTGATTGCGCTTCAGACTTAGGTCTACTAAATTCCTTATTCAACTTATTCTAGATATTTTCCAATGCGAACGTCAGGTTATCAGTGTAGTACTTAATGTACCACGTTAGCACGTGATCCTACAAAGCACTAACCAATGTTGTTTTCTTCATTCGATCATCCGTGATATCTTGAGCTTCCCACACATCCTTTGTAACGAACCAAAATTGGTCTGGATCCTCATATCCCAAGCCCTTGAACACAGGTAACTTTACTTATTTCGCCATACTGAACGGTGGCAGAGGTGGCAGTTGTGTAGGCGAAGGTGTATGTGGTGGAGGTGAAGATGGAGGCGGTGTGGGTGGATGGGGTATCCCCGGGAACCCTTGCTTTATCAACTTAACAATGCTCTGCGAAGAAGCATGTGCTACTTCCTCATCATCACTCAAAGGAGGTTCAATTAGCAGGCTATATTCAGGGCTTGTTTTCCCTCTGTTCCTGAAGGTCTTTCCACTTTGCATAGCCCCAAACATCAAGGTAGCTGCATAACTCACTTTTCACACAAAACCATCTTAATCTAGGTATTTAAGGACTTTGAATACTTACCTCACGACCCCTTGAAGAAGCGGCACTCTACTTCGTTGTAACTGACCGAGGTATCAACCAAGAAATCAGTCATAGACCCTCCTAACATACGATCAAGCCAATGATCGACAACACGTGTGATCTTATCTTCAGAGGCTTCTAATCTTTGTACTAACTCTGGGGTCTAGGCTATTGGGCCACCAGATGCGAAGCCTATGAAATAGAGGCCATATTGCCTCTATCCTAAGTAAAAAGAAAGGGTCCACTTAGAATTGGACAAAATGTTGGCAACGGGAATCATTGAAACATTGGAGGAATCCGATTGGGTTAGTCCTATGGTAGTTCAGGAAAAGAAGTAGAAGGATGAAATAAGGATATGCGTAGATCTCAGGAAGCTAAATGATGCTTGCATACATGATCCTTTTCCAATTCAGTTCACCAATGAAGTGCTCGATAATGTAGGAGGACAAGAAGCATATTCATTCACTGATGGGTTCTCGGGATACCATCAGATCAAGATTGCGTTGGAAGATATGAGTAAGATGACCTTCGCGATTGAATGGGGATGCTTCCAATATACAATAATGCCTTTTGGACTAAAGAATGCGCTGGAAATATTTTTGTGCATAGTTATTGTGGCATTCAAGGAGTTCATTCACAAGTTTTTGGAGGTATACTTTGATGATTTGATGATGTTTGGACTAGTAAAATGCCATGTAGCTAGTTTGCGCTTGATGTTGGATACGTGCCAGAGGTATCAAATCGCACTAAAATTGCAGAAGTGTTTGTTTTGTTTTCCTTTAAGAATCTTGTTGGGTCATGTAGTGTGCAGACAAGGATTAATGGTGGATCCAACTAAGATCACGATTATAATCAATTTGGAGGCACAAAGAAGTGTTAAATAGCTACACGCAACACTGCGTCATACTAGTTACTATCGGAAGTTCATCAAGAGTTATGACCAGATTACTGCGCTGATGGAAAAACTGTTGAAGAAGGACGCTACATTCTATTGGAATGTCAAATGTCAGTGGAGTCTATATGTGTTAAAGGAGAAGATGGTCACCGCGCCAATCCTAGTCTTCCCGGATTGGAAGAAGGAATTTCATGTGCATGTAGATGCATCATGTATTACACCGGGAGTAGTACTAACACATGTCGATAAAGGAGAGTTGGATCACCCTATCATGTTTGCAAGGAGGAATTTATCTAAGGATGAGAAGAATTATTCGATGATAGAGTGCAAAGGTTTGGCTATGGTGTACACGCTCCAGAATTTTAGACACTACTTTCTAAGCGAACACTTTAAGATGTGTATAGAACATTCAACATTAAAGTACCTGGTCAACAGGCTTGTGTTGGCGGGGGGGAATATGCGTATGGATGTTGTTATTTTAGGAATATGATTTCAAAGTCATTGTAAAGCCAAGGTGATTGAATGCAATGCTAGATCATTTGTCGTGCATTGAAACAAGGAAGGAACCTACCAATTTAGAGGAGGGGCTGTCTGACACACAACTCTTTGCAGTGCACATAGCAGACAATCATTTTGCAAACATCATACATTTTATGACTACAGGAATGGCTCCAAAAGGTTACACCAGCCAACAAAAGAAGGAATTGGTGGTGCGCGCGATAGATTTTTCTATTATTGCAAGTCACTTGTATAAGATGGGAGGGGATGAGATATTGCGACATTATGTGCCTGAGTTTGAATGAAGAAACATCCTAGTTCAAGCTCATGGAGGGGTTGTGGGAGGCCATTATGTAGGAAAAGCAACAGCACAAAATATTTTATGCTCTGGGTTGTGGTGGCCGACACTACATAAGGATTCCAAAGCTTATTGTAGGGCATGTGATGCATGTTAGAGGAAGGACAGGCCATCGAGGAGGGATGATCTATGTCTGAATCTGCAAGTCTCATTGTAGCCATTTGAAAAATGGGCCATTGATTTTGTAGGACCGATTCAGCCTCCAGGAAAGAAGACGAGTGCGCAATATATCATCATCGCGACTGAGTATTTGAATAGATGGGTAAAGGCGCAGTCTGTACAGGATTGTATAGGGGCAAAAAAAGCAAAGTTCCTGTTCGAATATGTGTTGACTAGGTTTGGTTGCCCGAAGGTGTTGATGAGTGATCGTATTATGCACTTCGTTAATAAAACGATCAGCGTGCTGACAGAAGAATTCCAAGTTTATCATCAAAAGAGCACGCCATATCACCCTTAGGCTAATGGGATGGTGGGAGAATTTAATAAGATATTGGAGAATGCGCTAACAAAGGTTTGCAATGTGCAGAGCAATGATTGGGATGTGCACGTACCAACTATGTTATGGGCTTATAGAACTACTTGTAAGAAGCTGATTGGACATACACCTTTTCGATTGGTCTATGGCATAGAAGCTATGATGCTGATGGAGTAAATTGTGCCTAGTATATAAATACCGATGTTCACAGGAATGGCGGACTGCAGAGCTTTAGAAGAAAGGCTCGTGCAACTGATAGAGCTGGAGGAAGATAGATTCTTGGTTGGAGTCCGTCAACAAGTTCAGAAGGAGCGCGAAAAGGCGTGGCACAATCGGCACATCAAACTGCGCACCTTCAAGGTAAACGATTTAGTTTTATTATATGACAACAAGTTTGATAAATTTCCAAGAAAATTTCAGATGCATTGGCTGGGGCCATATGTGATCAAGGAGATTACCGATGGTGGAGCAGTTCAGCTTGTGAAATTGAATGGAGATCCATTTCCTGGGAAGGTAAATCGCAGCCGGCTTAAGCCATACATTGGGGATATGGCCAGATGACTATATGACAGTAGCACAGTCTTAGTGCTCCAGGGAGTTGGAAGGAGGCGTGGAACTATAAACTACACTGCCCGGGTTGTAGAGTTACGCGATGAGGGGCCTGCGTGGGATAGACGGGTGTCCCAGTGTCAGCAAACGTGCGAAGGGAATTGTGCTACAGGATGAGAGAAAACGCAGTGTAGCCAGAAAGTGACCATTATCATCAATGTTCATGATTTGATAGTGATAAAATGGCTAACAAGATTAGGGGGCAACATTTAAGGCTGAATTTAAGAGCGAGATCTTTGAAAATCTGCCACTAGTCTAGCATTTATGAGCATATTTTGGGGGGGACGGTCAAATTTGAATTCGAACTTGCCTATAAACTATAGATGGTTGCCCAATGAGCGACACTTTGCATTCTAAGAGTTTATGTGTCGTGCTGTCCGGTGTTCATGAACCGTGTGTTATTTGAGGACTTGGTCGCTAGTTTTGTATTTGAGAGGTTACCTGAGGAAACCAAGCTGCTCATTAACAACTTCATGTCTGCACTAGCTGAGACTGCTAGTGCTGGAGGATCTATTGCCTCTGAGGGAGCTGCCCCTGAGGTTGTGAGGATGGAGGCTCCCGCAACAGTGCCTAAGTCACCGAGATCGCCTAGGTCGAAGCCTACACAGTCAAGGGAGGTCCCCAAGCTGAAGAAAGATAAACAAAAGAAGACGATGTTGGTGCATGAGTCACCCAGGAAACATCCAGCTACACAAGCCCAGAGAAAAGAAAATTGAGCCGCGCAAGAAAAGGGAAAAGTGGTCAACCTGGAGGGTGATGAGGGCGTAGAGGACATACATGTTTAGGGGTTAGACCTATTTCGAAGCTGCCGAAGTACATCCCTCGGTGTCAAGGCAAGGTGAAGGTACCAAAGGACCCAAATGAGGGACTTCTTCCTGAACACCCCTCTTCTACCGGAAAACATAACGTTTGAAGCTCCACGCTTGGCGCGCATACCACATCTAAAGCTTGAGGATTAGGAATTGGGAGACGTGGAGCAGTTTCCCCACCTAGGTACTGATACATTCATGAAGTGCTTGTTCTACAAGAATTCTGATGTCACCGTGCTGGAGCCAGTGGAGTGGATTGTTGAATCTGTTATGGGTGCCGCACTACCACTGCATGCCTATAAACTTGACAATCATCAAGCAGTTACTGTGCCTTGTGCATGGCAGATGCTTGTTGTTGGGTGAGTCGATACCAATCACTGATATGCTGATCCATAGGATCACATTAATCCCTCACTCTGGACCAAATCTAGCAAAGGCACTTGGTGGAAAAATGGGCGAGCGCGACCTCGCTGAGAAGATGAAGGACAAGTTCAAACTTATCAAGAAAGTGCGTGGGTATTCCATCTCTAATATTACCAACCCCGAGGTGAAGGTGGCCACCCAAATCTTGGCTGGAAAAATAATGAGAAAGTGTTGCGCAGATGAGGTGCCGGAACACATTGTTTCACTAACGGTCCAATGTGTGGAGGGCGTACAATTCAATTGGGCGCATTGCCTGTGCAGTAAGTTTCTCGTGAACTGCAGGGAGGCACAAGACCAAAGCAAGACATTTCGTTATTCATGGCTGCTCTTATCAATTATGTTGGTCGTGTGGGAGTTACCGGAGGACAACCAGTTTCTTCCAATTCAAATAGACTTACCAGACGCTGCAGGCCACAAAGGATGTTGCGTGGGTTCGAGAAACTAAATTTTTTTGGGTGTTGATGGAGGCAAGCATCTGCGTAGCGATCACCACAAGCCAGGGTTTTCACCAGCCATTTTTGAGCAGTTATCTGTGTACACGGAGTTCAAAGCGGACTTCCACCAAATTTACATCTGGACGCTGAAGGATCCAGAATAGAAGTTGTATGATTTACCATATCTAGCAAAGGATGATGCCATTGCAACAGTTCTCAAGAGATGGCCAGCAGACTGGAACACAAAATCTGATTTTTCCATTGGGACTAGTAATTCCATATAAAAGAATAAGAAAGAAGCAGCTTGATTGAAAGTTCAGTAGATGGCTAAAAAGAGAAAGGAGACTGAGGAGAAGGCATGCGCAGAAGCGAAGCGCATTGCCAAGGAGCAAGCGGAGCAGGAAGAGAACAACTCTGACATGAGTTAGAAGTCTCCTTCACCCTAATTAGAGGATGATGAATAGTAAGAATAGGGAGGTGACGATCTGGAGAGCACCCCTTTTCATGTATAGTGACATAGAGAACAAGAAAAGGAGGGGCAATGAAAGAAGACCAAGGCCTCCAAATTGTCGCTCAATCCAATCACCTTAACAAAGGGTGATTTGGATGATATTGGAGACATGGTAAGAGATACGACCATGGAACTACTACAATAGTTCGAGAAATAGAAAAAGCAGACACCTAGTGCCATATAGATAGGTCTGTGTGAGTTGTAGATCCAAACAACTAGACTACAAGAAAGTGCGGGACAAAGTAGCTTGACATCAACTAGTTTGGCATTGGGGACCACTCAATCTACAATATTGGTCCGTTCCTTAAATCTTTGGGAAGTCGTGCTACTAGATGGAGCTCTGAGAAAGGAGGCGGAAGCTAACAAGGCTACTGTCAGCGCACTGACGAATGTTGGCCTCAACTTGGCCGCGCTCCCTAGTGAATTCCTTCACACACTACAAGCAGGTGTGATTGAAGAGCTTAAAGCCCGAGAGCAGTGCACGCTAAGCATGATTAGCGAGCAGAAAGTCAACAACGAAAAAATATTCATTTAGAAGACAGTCATGCTAGAAGCATGGAAGAAGGTTCAAGAGAAGAATTAGTACACTGCAGCCATGGTAGGCGAAGCATGTAGAACCGTTCCAGAGCTACATATCCTAGAAGGAGCACCGGTGGAAGCCAAAATTAGGAAATTGGCTGCAGGTGTGCATGATGCATGGACAGAGATGGCCAATGTTTAGATTGAGCTAAAAATGAAAAGTACAGATCTTGAGTTGAAGACGCAACCTTCAACTCCCCAGAGGTCAAAGAACAACTTGAACTTGTTGTGAGGGATGGATTCGCTGCAGTAGATGTCACGGTGGCGGAATGCACTGCGCTCTTTGAGCAATCTATGGAGCTAATCACGAGTCTCCAGGAAGATCCTAAGCTACAGAGGTTGAACACAGAAGCTTGGGAACTGCAGCAGCAATATGATGAAGCAAAGGTAACAACACACACCATCATTGTCACACAAAGATTGGCAAAGTTGTAGGAGGCAAAGCAACTGCAAGAACAGGTGGAAGCAACGCAGTGGAAAGTGGTATTCCTCAAGGCCAGATTGGGGACTTGGTTGGAGGAGGCCTATGTGATCTCTGCCACCATTGGGGAGAAGTTGGCCAGCCTGCAGAGAACACAGCAGAAGATCCAGGAAGATAGCGCAGGACCAACAACCAAGCAATTGGTGGAAAAGGTCAAGCAGGTAGCTATGCAATGCACAGTTAAAGTTGAAATGGCACAAGTGGAGTTGGGAGGTATTCACAGTAAGAACTTTGTGCCATCAGAGTGACTTGAGGGTGAGTCATGATATTTGTGTTGGGGGCCTGTTGGGACAGGGTCCCCTAAGGTAAATTTTGGGGCAAAAGCCCAAGTTTTTTTGTATATAAAGAGTAAAGTCTCCACAAGATGTGGTCACAGAGCACATAGATGTAAAGTGAGATAAAGGGTTTTTACCCTTCTTTTATGTAAGATGTGTCAGCTTTGGAAGATCTACCCATGGTCTGCGGACCATGGGATCGTATAAAAAGGAAAGTCTTAGAAGAGTCTTCGACAGTTTTTGGTAGCAAATGATATGAATGTAATGGGTCAGTAGAAGTGACAAACAAAGATTCTTATAGTATAAGAGAGGCTCTACAGCTATGTGCGCAGAGGCCTAGAGTAGAGTCTATAGATGAGTGCGCGAACCCCCGCAACTGAGTGCGCAGGGTAGTTTTGAGTCTGTAAGCAAATATGAAGTATCAATAAAGAGACTATTCTAGAAATATCTTTGTTTTATCCAATTACTTATGTTATGAATGAATGTGTTTATGTTATGATGAATATTGCATTTATGATTTAATATTGTATTGATGCGTGGTTCTGCATGGTTTACATTGTTATATGAACGCAAGTAATAATATATGTTTATGCGAAGAATATCTTAATGCATGCTAAAGATATCAGATGCTTAAGCCGATTTGGGTAATAATAGACTTAGGAGTGATTACGTAGGTGCGTAAGTGGTTGATTTTCTTATTTAGGGTCCACAAAAGGCAGTCGCAAACCTTCGCGAAGATCTAGAGGCTAGTAAGAGAAAGTTATATCGATAAGCCTCAAAAGCTTATTGCTCTGTGTGAAACCAGATAAAGGGTATAAAACAACATCATAACCATCTATGGGTGTGGAAACTTGGTTCCATCATCTCCCCCATACTGCTTCGGGTGAGAACTCAATCTGCGCTCCGCGAATTGATGCCGAAAGGGCTACTAGTGTAGGGATTTGTTTGGAAAACTTAACTCTAAACCTGGGTCAGGACCCCCTAAGCCAACAATCCCATAAGATGCCGTGGTCATGTTACATATTTGAAAGATATACATTTACTTTTAGGGTGCTTAAAACCCTTCATCATCCCATGGAAATGACTACCCAAGTGTGTCAGAGACCCGATTTAGAGGGGGTTCGATTTATGTCTAGTGCTCACGATACTATTTTGGGCTACCCGACCCATCTAGTGCTCGGTATTGGTAACTAACTACCAAGAAGCTAAAGACTTGACTACTCTTATGGGATGAAAGTATCTTAGTGGCCAAAACTAGGGAATCCATCCCTATAGGTGGAGGTGCGAGCAACACTAAAGCCTCATCCATTACCTTGATTGATTCTTTGGCTGCTAGAAAGAATCACCTATTCTCTCGGGATGTTGCCCCAATACCCATTGGAATATATCTCTATAAGGCCCATTTACTTTGAGAGTGGCAAGGAAAAATAGGTCTTTATAGGATCTTTTATCATACGTATAAAAAAACAAAAACCATTTTTTGTTTTATTGATCACATACCATAAGTTAACGGGAAAGTAATAATTTTATTTTCACTTTGTTTAATGTATGTGATTTACTTGCTCTGATACTTATATCCTTCCCTCATCACACCAAGTAACACACACTCTACTTGACACCATAGGGGACCCCACTACTCCCCTTTGCTTTATATCTTTTCAAAACCTCCCTCCATTACCAGGAGGTGTGATAAGTCTCTCACCGTTTAGGCATGGAAGACTCCACACAACCACTGTTCTAGAATCTTCCTTTATTGGTGGAACTTTGAATGGGACCCCTCCTCATAAAATCACCCCATTCAATACCACTCATGGGACTCCACAAGCTACCTCTCAGGGGACCCCTCACACTAGCCCTCAGGGGAGTCCACACAATTCCCCTCATGGGAGTCCACGCAGTTCTCACCAGGGTAGCCATCCTCATCAGGGAACCCCTTTACATATCGTTTTTCAAAATAATTTTGTGATGGAAGACAACTTGCAAGTCCCATTTTTAGCTTCCTTAAATCTTCCTGATTTAAGAAAGCTAATTGATGAACCTATTGTACATGGTTAGAATTGGCCAGCCATTCCCGCCAAGCTCCCCACATATGTTCCAAAATTCAAAGGGAAACAAGGAGAAGGCCCAGGAAACCATGTCATGAACTTCACCTTTGGTGTTCATCCAATAGTATCACAGAATATATTATTCATCTATGAATGTTTCAATGCACCATTACAGAGCCTGCAACAAAATGGTACATAGACCAACTTTTTGGGTGACATAAGAACTTCAGTTCCCTAGACACAACATTCCTTACATTCTTCCAACTCTTGGTCCACCAAGACTCATGACTGGAAATCCTAACCCATTTCAAACAAACATATTCTATACACATATCAGACCATATCCATGAGTGGAAGAAATTTCATAGTTTGTGCGAAGTTCATATGGAGGCCAAAATATCCCTAGACCTCATTATGAGATCTGTTACATCATAAATATCAAAAGATGTGGAAAAATCCTCCCGACAAAATGAGGAAGAGACCATCGTCAAAGCTCAATAATTGGATCTCATATACACGCAATTTGGATACCTCTACCATGTGCTTCCAGATGCATCTCACCTACAAACCTTTAAATATGAGTTACATGGTGCATGTAGTGCTGCAAAAGGATTAATTAGGACCATAACCCAAAATCAACTAGGGAACACCTTCCAGTACTTTGGAAATACACACCATGTCCAACTATATGGTGCCACACATGCAACACCCCTACCTCAAAACATAGGATACTACCCCAACCAATGTACCCCCCTACAGAATCTTGCTATGTAGATAGGCCCATAAGCTCCCACATAGGTTAGACAATATCCTCCATCACATGGAAACACATATCCCCTTAGGACCGCATTTCCCTTTTCCACCACCTCAATAGAATAACCCACCAACACAAAACAATGTAGTGTTTAATTTTGTGCAACCTTCTCTCCCTCAACAACAACAATCATTTGAATAGACAAATACGGCTAATCCCCCCACCATTGTTAAGAAGAAAGGAAAGAACAATCCCAAGGTAGAGCTTGTGTGGGGGGGAACATTAAAAAACAACCCTCGTGGACAGTAGCTGGGGCTAACCCCAACCAGAACCCAAATCAGGGACAAACCTATAACAACCCACAAAGGAAAAATAAGAACTCGAGTATATGTACTAATCATGCTGGTGCCATTTGTGGGGAATATGGTCATTACACCCATCATTTCCCACAATTCTCTGAGTTGAAGAGGATAAAAGATAGTGGGGGGCAGGGGGGGAATCAACAAACTGCAGTAATGCAACATCCCTTCCCCCATCAAGGAGTGGTAAATACAAAGCAGGAACCCTCCCAACAACACTATCAAAATCCTCCCGGAGAATGTTCCTAAGTTACCTCAAGTAGCGATATTTTCATGGTAGGGGAAGAAGTTCTTCTGCAAACACGCAACCGAGAATACAAAACTACGCCATAGACCAACCCTTCCACCTCAACTACTGCAACACCTACAACACCTTTTAAAATTCCTCAATATTCCATAGAACCCATCCCAAATATGTTTAAAGGAACTCTACATCGAACTAGACTAAACTTAAAGGTTTTTCACAGCTATAGCATAGTTGATGACTCAGCTCAAACACCTTCAGCCATGTCAGCATTGGAAGTTTTTGCAATCATTCCCAGCCCAACAAAAAGCCTTACTTTTTGAATTAGGAGAAATCAATCTTGTTGATTCTTGTTTAATGGTATTAGACTTGGACAAAGCTACCACATGTCTATCATCGACTGCCACTTTTCAAATTCCAGTCTTAGTCCATATTATCACCATTCACCGCTACATAGTTGATGAGCGAGCATCCACATATATAATGTCCGAAATAGTTTGGAAAAAACTTGGATCTACCAAAATCAAACTATCTGACATCACTCTCTAAAGTATATGATGAGAACCCTTCCACCCCCATAAGCCTATACCAAGGCGTTCCAGTACAACTTGCCGGTAAAATAGTACTCATTGACATAGAAGTCCTGGATGCACAGTTGGATTACAATATCCTTATTAGCCAAAGTTACATGTATGAGATGAAAGAAATTTCCTCATCCATATTCAAATTAATGATGATCACTCACGATGGGAAAATTGTTATAATTGACCAACTCACATATTATGAGAAGAAGAAATTAACTGCCCCTAATGGTGTGCTACCTTTTGTCGGATCTTCTCTTGAGTTGATCACAACCTATACAGAATTCAAACCTAGACAATTTAAACCATCAACACTCCTTTGGAAATACCCAAGAGACCCATCTGTGGTAGGGGTACTCCTCTAGCCATAGGAGCCCCAATGTGCATGATGAGTTCATCAAACACCCATCACAATTAGAAATTGGTTTCAGATACCAACAACAATGTAGTTGTTGATTCTTCATTCTTACCATATGCTATCGCTCAAACACCCTTCTTATTCCCTCCACTTGGTTTTATCTCACACCAAGTCCTTGTTTTTTCCAAAGAAAAAAATCAAAGTTTTTATTAACCGAAATAAAAAGTTACATAGTATATGCGTTAAGCATTCATTTTTGTTGTATGATTTGTAGATCATAGAGCTCACAAGATGAAAGATATAATGTCATCTGTCAAAAACCTGAAGATAAAACACTAATCTGGTGTACAGGCCACCTCTTTATGAGGAAAACAACCCTCACACCAAGTCATTGCAATACTCATGTTTATCAATATGTCTCTAGTGATACTAGTTCGGTATCTGTCCCCTAAGGCCATGTCAGTAAACTCATGTATCACCTCGATAGGCATCATTGCTGTAACCCCTCCTCAGGATAATATCCCACAACAAGAGGTGCCTACATCGACACCAACGAGGGCTAGAAAAAGGGATAAGAAAAAAGGAAATAAGGTGGAAGATTCAAAGACTTCGTCCTCCAGGGTACCTGCACCTTGTGCTTTGTGTGATGTAACATGGCACACTACCAAATTATGCACTAATTTAGACAAGTTAAAAGCTCTTCTGCATGCCCCATAAGTGCTAGTAAACCCTCCCCCAACTATTGAGGAAAATACCAAACCTGCACATAATAAGGCATTGCACACCAACCATGCATGCATTATATGTGAAAAATACAAGCATTACACTCATCATTGCCCAAAAATCCCTTAATATTGAGATGCTTTAGGTGCACTCATCCAGGCCAATAATTTGATCCCATCACTACCAGCCATGCCAATGGAAGATGGTGGATCTAAAACCCTTATTTATGTTATGAGGGAAGAAGCTTCATGCTCATATCCCTCTTCTAGTCACCCAACCTCTCGCCATACGTGGAGACAACCAGAATCAGTGACACCCCAACATACGTCCTTGTGAACTTTATGTGAAGAACCAAACCATTTCATAAACCAATGTCCTGATTTACGACCATTTAGAAGGTATTCCCATACCCTACACGTCACCCCGAGAAACAGACCTAGATGCAGGTGTCATAATTTCTACATTTGTGTAGGAAACCATCATACTTGGTGTTGCCCACACCTTCCCCTGTTCTGGAAAACATTAAATTTCATGCGACAATTCATCGCTAAAACTCAACGTTATTTGAATCAGATACCCAATCCCTAGATAACACCACATGAGTGCAGGATGATGGATCTAGGTCCATATTGTGCGTATTCAAGGAAAAAACACCGTTGGAGACACAAAAAGGTACACGTCAACATGTTAACTCCCACCACCACTGGTCAAGATCTAGAAAAAAGATAAAACGACCTCAGGCCGCATTGTCAAAATCACCCCACACGTGCGCCCTATGTGATAAACCCAACCACCTGACAAATCAATGTCGGGAATTGGTCAATATTCGAGCCATATTTCACTTGTTGGTCTGTATTCTGCAACCTAACCGCGCTAGACACTCATGCCATCAGTGTCACATATGTTCTCAAGCACACCATAAGTGGAATTGTCTGTACCTTCCACATTTTTGAGCAGTGAGGGAAACATTGAGAAATCCTAACATTGGGGAGATACCTCATGTTGATACTAAGATCCAGAGGCTGTTGTACCCTATAATGCCCCATCTCATGACACCAACCAGGCATCATCATCTCACACTATGGACAATATTGAAACCCACACCATTTATTGTGTTAGCACTAGTTCTGTGTGTAGTATTTGCACCAGTAAATCTCATAGTTCTGAGACATGTCCTATGTTACAAACATTTCGACAACTTAGAATTCAGCACCAGACTCACATAGAGGAAGACATGTTGGCTCTTAGGATGCTGATGGTATTCCGATAACCCACTCCCACTCACCATCATTCTGCCATTACAAAACTTTTACCACCATCTAATGCTGATGACATGCAACATCAAATATGATTCATTTCCTCTTCAATAGGAACCATGATTCATGCTCTCTACTCATCATTTTTTGGTGTCAAGACTACTAAACCCACTACAACGAGGTTGCCATCATTGACTGTGTATACCTTCCCATCTACAGATTTTCAACATCACCAGGTTCTATAGAATCCACCACCGAATCATCGTATTACTCATATTTCACCAAAACAAAGACGAAAATCCTCCCTCAAAACCTCACACAACCTGATTCAACATTAGATAATATTTTTCACTCAAACAAAGGTATTCTAGAGGCCATTATGAAGTCTGAGTTCCCTTCGGATGCCATGCATCACCTGTCTTTCTTCCTACCTGAAAAAGCCTTCATGCTTCTCGATCCATTGGCACACGATGTTTTCACCGTAGAGTCAAAGGATTACCTGCCACCAACATAGGTAGATTGGTTCAAAAATTCAATCCTTGCACCAAATGTGTTTGAGGAAAGGAACATGTATAATATCTCACCTACCACTAAGTTCAATATTTCAATCAAACCTAGAATTGTTGAATAAATATCATTGGGGGCAACATGCTCCCCAAATGAGGTAACCTCATATAAAGCCCTGTTTCAAGAATATAGTGATATCTTTGCATGGACCTTTTCTAAGATGCCAAGCATCAATCCCACCACTGTGGAGGACCATATTGAGACATGGCTTGATGCTTACCCCATCCAAAAAAAAAAAATGTGAGCTCCACCCTTCTAAAGCCGAAGCGATCAAGCAGGGATGATAAGCTACATAAATTTGGTTTCACCTATCCTATCACTTACACCTCTTGGGGTTCTCACCTTGTATCCGTCATGAAAAAATAGGGCACCATTCACATTTGTACTAATTTTCGAGATCTGAATAAAGGTTGTCCCAAGGACAATTACCCTACACCATTCATTGACCAAGTGATTAACGCTTGTGCCAGTCACGAGGCCCTATATTACCGAGCCTTGTACAAGAGCTTAGGACCTCTATTCTCAAAACCATCAGAGACATAAGGATCGAGACCACATCATCTTCATCATGGTACCCTCTGTTCCATTTAAACCCCAAACTCATTTTTTGGGCCCGACGCATGCTCAGAGTAACCTTTCAGGCATGCCTTCTCATGTTCTTTGATTCATATTGTTCATCACATTTCCACTTATATATGTTTTTATCAATATGTTTTCACTTATGTTATTGGTTTTTGAAGTTGCAGGTACTTCAACAGATTCCCACTAGAATCATGTTGGGTGTGAAGCCCGATTATCTTCTGTATTCAAAGGTATCACCGCATTGGACCCCCATTCGTTGCCGCCCGTAAAATTTTCGCTACAAGGGGGTAAGAATAGATGTAAAATTGCCTTGTAAAATGTTGTAATTTCGTAGTCAATCTGGGTCATTCATTAGGTGAAGATCTGATGGTATAATTTATGTTTAATTTAGGGTTTTTTGCCCTAGAAGGCAACCCCTCGCTATATATGAGGGAATTGTATTGCGTCTATGTATATCTTTACTTTGAGTGAGGAAGAGAGAGAAGATTGAGAGCGAAGAGGGAATTATAATGGATCTACTGTAGGTTGTATGTCTTCAGTTTGTTGGATAATATAAAAGGAAGGACTAGCTGTTTCTCCGTGGATGTAGCCCAAACTGGGTGAACCACGTATATCTGTGTCTCTCTTGTTTTATGTGTTTATATTTATGCAATATTTTATGTGTTCCATTGATATGTAATATATAATTTTCTAACAAATCAGTACCCCAGTGGTTGTCGACAGTGAAGGTATCTTTCTCCACCTAGGATGATAGGCTTCCTACAAAGCTTTGCATATCCTAACATCATTTCTTTGAAATGCACCATAGGGTCCATCATCTCGACCACATTTAGTAATCCCTTCCCTTGCACATGGTAAACATCTATGACATTCGATAGAACCTTCCCATTCATGGATCACCCCATGTTATAGACCCCTCACACCATTAGATCCATGACCATCCACTTAGGATCAGGAGCCATTTTACTTGCATTCCTTGAAGCTTAGCCTCATTCTCCTCTTCTTCACATCTTTCTTACCAACCCCACTCTTGGGCCACCTCATTTATTTCGTGACGGATCAAGTCGAATGCACTACTATGTTCTACATTTGACCTATTGTCCCTCCATTTGCATAGTCGATTTGCGTCACTTCATCCGCCTCATCAACCCCGCATCAAGACCAACCAATTGGGTCCCTGCCTCTGCACAAAAAACTATACCTTCATCATCATGCAGGTCACCATTTTCATGGGGCATCCATCTCCATGTTCGTACATCCCAAACTACCATTACATTCTTTTGGCAAGTGTACAAATATTTTTTAGGAAAAGGGTTCCCACCCATATTTTCATGTCTCATAGCCAATGACAATCCCAAGTATCCCATGCTTGGAGCTCATTGACCGCAACCCCATCCATTAATAATTCATCATACTGGTCAAAACATGCTTACACCTACCCTAGCTATCCTACCAACTCCAAGGATTCCCCTTGAGAAGAATTGTTTTACTGTCCCCACTCGCATTACAACTCTAACCTCCGGAAGCTAAAAATATCCATTCATACTGTCCACTTTCATGATCATGCCTTTTTGACCCATCATATTACAATCATCTTTCTCCATCATGATTCCTCGAATCAACATTTCGGTAGGTTGATGCCTATTTCCTATCAACTTCAACACACATTTTCTAGGATCAAGGAAGTACCTTGGATGCTCCCCTCCCTTAAGGGACATTCTCAGGTTGCATAGTGGGAATCACTATCACCCATTGATGTCATATCCCCCCCAACATTTGAAACCAACATAAGCTTTCATTCTAGGGTGGTATTGTACTTCGTGGCCATTGGAGTTTTATCATTTAATTGAAGACCCGTGCATCACTTAACACCTCTTTCAGTAGTGCTTACATTGTGATGCATGGGAGATTCCCACAGTTTAAGAACCATGCACCCATGATCACCTCACTCAACATTGTTTCACTATTTTGGGGTACCTGATTCTATCTATTTGTCAGAAGCACCCTTGAGGGCATAAGAAATTATCATCATTAACCATCAGCATGCCATCCACTTCAAACACTGACTTGACAACAATATTTCCTATATGATTGTAATACTTAGTCACTAATCATCATAAAGAGCATGGGACATGGCCACCTCGTATAGACACTTTTTTCATAGCATGCTTACATTTATCCTCAATCAAGTTTTTTCCCAACTCCTCTCTACAACAAGTTATTCTCTCCCTCAAGAAGTTGATTAGGCTCTCAGTATCAAAAGAAAAATGTGATGTATTTGGCTATATGTCTGCTCCTAACCTCATACATGAGGGGGAAACTATCAACACCAGAAAATCATACACACATTTGTATATTCTAGATAGCACCCAAAGTCGTCCAAGAGATGTACAGGTGAAGATTTTCCAGCTAACGACATCATGAAAATTAAAAAATTTAAACTCTCCAAAGGTCTCATGTATAAAATTGAGTTGCACGACCTATCTAAAGGCCAAAATTGACCACAAATTGACAACCACATGAAGTTTTCTTTGATAGCCGCGTGGTTGAAGAAAAATATGAATCAACAATTCACGACTACTTCACACACTTGGGAGATCATATTACATGACATATTCAAGTCAAGGACAACCGAATTTGAGTCACCCCAAAGATATATAGCCCCCAAGGGATCCTATTGTCCTACTCATGGGTTATTTTCTCATTAATGAATCAAGAGAGGGAAGAAGGATGCAAAATTATATACAAACAAGCCATTGGAGGACAAAAGAGAAGGCAAGGTTATGTTGGAAAAATTATTCTCAAACAATCCTGGATTTCATTGTTGATAAGAAGTAGAGCACTATTATGTTGGCAAAGTTGCTTCTTAGCAATCCATCATTCTAGTGTGGAGAGGATTCCACCATTGAGAGAGCCTTGATACTTCTTTGAGAGAGAGGAGGAGCTTGCAAAGAGAGTGAAGAAAAGAACCTCCTTGTTCATGATTTCTTGGCACCATTGCTCAAAGAATTCTCTCCAAGTTTTTAGTATTCATATATTGTATTCATCTTCTATTTTCAATAGTCAATAAAGGGATCCCTTTTCCATTATATTGTTGACTTGTTTGCTTCATCAAGAATTATTTATGTGTTTTTTTAGCATTCACAATGCTCTATTTCTCATGTTTGTCTACTAACAACAACCAATTTGACCTGTGATTTCTTTGCAAGGAAAAACCAACTACTAAGAAGGTGTCTTTTGGTACCTCATTGCTACAAAACACACAAACACTATTTAAAGAAATAGATGCAATATTAGTTAATTTTAACCTGACTAATCTTCTCTTCATCTACCAAAGTAAGGGATTTAATTGTGGATGAATATAGGAGGGATTCAAAGCAAAGAGTGGAGACAATTTATTACTTTATAAAGGTGAACCTATATTACTTGAATTGTATCTAAATATTCCCCATATTTAATGGTTGATGTACAAGAAGTGAAAACTTGGTAATGACGACCTTTAGATAAATGAAATCCTATTGAAATGATTGAGTAAATATTTCCTTGTACACCAATTGGTGTTGCATAGGAAAATATTCCCCCCCATACATATTTTGAAAAATCACAAAAGCCAATCAAAAGAAAAATAAATGAAATCAAATGACTAAGGAATGCAAATGTAAGGCTTCACACATTTTGCAAAAAGAAAATCTAAAACAAAGTAGAAATAAGATCAAACCACTATAGAGAAGGTGAAACTTTATTTGATAAAAGAGCATTTGCAGGACTTTGATTGGTAGTTGACATGCTAGAAAAACTTTTTCTTCTGATAATCTAGCCATCAAAAGAGGAGATGATGGGGAACAAGCGAAGGGTATGGGAATCGAAGCTAGGTCTGGTTTCAACAGAGCTCTCGAACATTCCGCGCTATGGTTCAGGTTGGGTTGAGGAAGCTTTCAGAAGATCATCATCAAAACAGTCACGGGGTCCCCTTTCGACATAGAGCACAGCAGGTGTCGGCCATCTTTCTCGAAGGTTGTCGGCTAGCCCTTCTCACTCGCCCCGCAGACTCCCGGTCAAAACCCTGGCCCTTTCACTCACCGCTGTAGACTGTGTTGTGGTTACGAGTGCCCAAAACACAAGGTAGCAGGTCACCGGGAAGTTACCCACCTCGGCTTAAGGGTTTGAAGGTGAGAGCACAACCCACAACAGTTACCCGGGGCCGTTGGTTCGTATTTTCTTGACCTAAACCTCAATAGATTATTGATTTATCGGGGATGGAAGAGGGTTACAAGGAGGAGCTCATTGACTACACCTCAAATAATTACTCAAAAACTAAGATCTTTGTGGCCTCCCATCCACAAACGCAAGAAGGGGTCAAACCGGATATAGCCTCTACACCGGAAGAACAGGCTAACCAAAATACCCTTGGGATGGTAGACATGGAAGTTTCATTGTAAGGGTTAAAAATAACCCAATCAATAGTGGTAGTAACTGAGGGCTTTATCAGCCTCGTCGAAGGCACCAACTCCCATTTCCTCTCCATTCCTTCTACATCTGACCTCTTAGTCTGGAGTGGACAACAACAACATTCCGAGGGCCTACAGGAAGGAGAGGGTTTTGCGGCCACTATCTCTGAAGATCCAGATTTTGGCATTGTTGAGTTGAACACAGCACACGGGACCATAAACAATGAACCAAACAAGCCCGAACAGCATCAGGACGCCTACACACACCTCAACCCAAGGAACAAGGTGCAGCCTTTGGGCTATTTCTAGGGATTGGTGAACAATGAGCCAGACAGGGAACAACCAAAGGACTTGGACCCAGAGAGTAGTTCGAAAAGAGTAGGAAGTAGCCATACAGAACACCAGATTCTCAAGGCAAAGAAAGCCAAGCAGTCCAAGCTCTCTAAGACAAGGGAAAGGATTTAGAAACTCGTTTTTGGAGAAGGCATTGGAATGGACAAAGAAGCCCTAATAGAGAGCACTGTCCTAGTGGGACGCATGCGTGGAAGGAACTACTCATCGGGCTGCCTGAAATGATGGACGATGGAGGTCTGGGGGAACGTTCTAGCATAACTCCCTGTAGTGTTAGCTATGTTAAGAGGATGGTTTGCGCTAATCTCCACCTAGCCAAATGATGTAAACTGGATATTGACCTGATAATGGCACCTAGAGAGGACTCCCATGCTCCTCAAGTGATGGACAATGTTTGACCCGGAGAAGGAGAGTATTGGAGCAGGTCCAATATGGGTTTGGCTACCAAGTCTCCCACTACAATTCTAGTCTGAGGATATATTCAGAATCATTAGGGATGACCTTGGCACCTATCTAGACCATGACAGAACATATATGGACATCAGAACCATTGCAATGGCACGTATTCTAGTTTACCTGGACACTAGAGACGGTTTCGTGGAAAGCTATCAATTTCAGTTGGGATCCACAATCCACTGGTAGGAATTAGACTATGAGAGCATATCGTTTAGATGCAGGAGATTCCATGAAGTTGGTCACCTCTACAAGTCCTGCCCACTAGTCACATGGCGAAGGCCATCCCCCCTCAGAAGATATGTTATGGCTAACACTTTGACGGATTTGGAAATGGCAAAGATTACGGACCTACAGTCTAGACAACTAAAAGGACCGAATAGGTAGCCCCTAGCTTCATGATCCCACCCAGGGACGACAAACTAGAACCCAGAGTCATCGACCACCAGGGCATGTTCCAGAGAAGGCACAAGCTTCACAGGTATCTCCTATCCCTCTAACACTCATACTCCGACTGAATACATAAATTCTATTTCTAATTCTTTACATGTAAATTTGAATATAGCCTCCCCCCTTCCCAAGTCGATCCAGACTAGCTGCTAGGTGGTCTCCGCTCCCACCCCCATCCTAAACATCCCTTGCACTACTAGCCATCTCATCTAGGCAAGCGAACCCCCCGGGGATATGATATCCAGATCCTCCCACCTCTACAACCTGCGCTCCATCCCTGCCCCCCTCCATGCCTTTGGATTGGAGGAGGAGCCAATCCCACTTCTCCCCCCCAAAGCCCCTCGAGGAAGGAAATCCCGCATCTCCAAAGCTATTAAAAGAGCCAGAATAGAGGTGGTCTCTGGTATTCAAACTCCCATAGGTCAGGTCCTTAGAGAAAAGGGGAATCCTGCCTCCGTGAACCCATTAAAGGCCTCTCCTTCAACTATAGGGGTTTAGCCAGCCCTGATAAAAAGTTGGCTTTAAAAAGACTATGTATTGCTGAAAGTTTGGACATCCTAATGCTACAAGAAACTCTTGGCGATGGACCTTTTCTTCTACAAACACTCAAGCCCTTCTTGCCCAATTGGGAGTTTTTTTCTTTGGACGCGAGAGGTCGCTTGGGAGGACTAGCCCTAGGCTTCAACAATTCCTCAGTCAAGATCACAAATGTCTGGGGAGGGGAAGGTTTCTTGGGAGCATACATTACTTCAAACTCCCCCCATATCACATTGAGAATCTTCAACATATACGGCCCCTGCCATCACAGAGAGGCCTTCTAGGGAAGCCTTTTACAAACAGACTTCATGTAGTCAGATAACATAATTATTGGGGGAGATCTAAATTTCTCCCTGGGGCTTGCAAAATCATGGGGCACAGGGCTCAATCTAATGTCCTAACATGCTTTTTCAAAAAAATGTTGGATGACAATGACCTCATAAACATAGACTCTGCTTGTAAAATGGCCACTTGGAGGAACCGCAGAACAAGGGAGAACGCCCTTGCCCGTCAACTAGACCATTTCCTTATCAAATCATCCCTCCTAAATAGTCTTGGCTGAATCAGGCATTGGGTCGATTATGGGGGCTATTCAGACTACTCCTTGATTTTCCTGGAAATTGAAGATGCAGCTAGGAAGCTGTTGTGGCCAGCAACAACCCCCCCTTTTTTCATTTAAGTGTTTGTCCAAAATACTAAATGAATGGGGACCCTTAGTTTAATTTTGAGAAAAATCAAGTTTTCCTTTCTTCAAAATAAGGTTACCATCGTAAGCTTAGAGAGGTCTTTCGAATATTTTTAACCTAAGTCTACGATAAGGTAAAGGTCTTTAAAAAATTGCATTACAAAAAGATAGGAAATGCCCTCATTCCCTCATAATATTGATATGCGCAAGGCCCCCATGTTAAGCCTAACGTCGCATCGCAGTAAAGTAATGCTCATAAGGAAAAAACCTCAAGATCTGCCGATCTGCGATAACACCGATCGCAAGATCGCTTATCGCAGAAATAAACTGGCAATACTTGACAAACATCAAACTTCTGCGACCTGCGATGTTGCGATCGCTGCGATGGCGCAATCTGCGATTAGCACGACTTGCGATGGCACGATCTTCAATGTAACGTAAGCAAATCATGAATCATTTAATCACGAATCCTTCGGGCGCGCCATTCAAAGAAAAGCCACTTACCATAATCTGACCCCAGATCATGCGCTTTTAATAATAGTAAATGGATTAATTGTCAGTTATTAAATGAAATGAAGACTCGTGCTTTTCTAAAGAATTATTTCACGTAAAGTGGCATATTTGGTATATCTATTGCATTTAAAACTCTCCCATCACCTTTCTCAATCAGTCATTTCCACTTCGCTCGTAATCTGCAGGAACTAAGAGTTAAGAAGATTCAAGGCCGAACGCAGGAGCAAATGGGAAATAAACATAAAGCCCAAGGCTCCGAGACGAAGGAAAAGATGAAGGAGAAGGCGCCCTTGTATACAGACACTGCATGCAAGAGGGACGCAGGAATTTCGACCTGGGAAGGCATGTATAGACTGCTGGAGGAAGAAAATCATAAAGTAATGAAGGTTGATAGCGCCGGGGGCTCACAAAAATCTTCCGAGGCATCCTTAGAGGAGTTGGCGTGTTCATTTCTTCACCGAATAGTAGCTAGACCCAAAATTTTGTCGTATACAGATATGATCAGGTGGATACTTGACAATGCAGAGTTACAAGGCAGACAATTCAAAGTTCAGGGACATGGGCTCATAGGATCATTCGCCGCGCAAGACTTAAAGCTTATGTATCATCTTCCTGAGCCTCAGATGACCTACAACGCGCAATTTGTCAAGAAATTTGCAACAGAGAACCCAAACCTGGCAAAAACCACTAAAGAATGGACCAGAAGAGAGGAGCCACTAAAAGAGGACAAAAACGGTATGTACAACACTGGTTCCCTCACCTCTACGTATTGTTTTGCTGCGACCATGCTTTGCAGGCTGTTTGGGATGCCAGACATAAATAAATTTTCGTCTGAATGGCTACCACTCATAGACGCTGCCACAAACGCCAATATCGTGGATTGGGCCAAGATATTTTCTGATAACCTATACACTGTTGTTATGAATTACCGGTCTAAGAGATCCTTGTCTCAAAGGGTCTATCCTCCTTTTTTTCTATCTACTTATATTATGGATTCTATTTACTATGTATCTAAATTCCCCACTATGGGTTGGAAATGGACTACCCAGGACCCGTCACCTATTCATGTTTATCATAAAGTATTATGGGATTCCCAGTTCACCCCTCACTTCTATCAGATTTGCCACGGGCTTATCTTACCCCTATATAGGATGATGTATGGTGAAGAACCCCCGAGGTGCTCACCCGAAGCACAAATAGACATCATCCCCATCGCAAGATGGTTCGGGGAAGAATGGTTCACTTATATTAGAGTGTTTGGGAGCACTGTGCCTCCACATGTCCTACCTCTATATGTCCCTGACAAACTGTTGGCTCGAGAAATTGCCTATCAGACCTGCTCAGAAGGCGGCCTGACCAAAGAGCTAAAAGACAAGAAGAAGGCCATATGGCCTCAGTTTCCTATAGCATGTGGGGCCTTCTCATTGTTCGATGTAGGACACGCTTTCGCCGAAGTGGAGAATGTGACTTCTCTACAACTATTTAAATTCCTCACTCGGCCTTTTAACCTAAATAATGTTGCCCATGATTTCACTACAAATGTTAGAATAAAAGTATTCGTCGGAAAGAAAGATTTATTTGATGATTTGTTTCAAAGTAAAAGCTCACTCCAGGAAGTTTTACGAGAAGCTCGGTCGAGGTTATCCCCAGATGACCTCCAAAGATTTTTGTTATACATAGAAAGAAGGCTAGCCAGTGTTCCTCTAGAAAAGCTGCGACTGCCCGCCAGAGAGCCGACTCCCAGCGTCAGCCTCAGTGGAAACTCCAGTATTTCCAAATCCAAATCTGACGCTGCCCAAGGAACGCCTAAACATTCTAAAAAGTCTGGAAGCGACCAAGGAAAAAATGAAGAAACAGCTAAAGATACAGTGCAGTCAAGTGCAATGTCACAACAACAAGTTATCGCCTCCCCACCAAGAGATGTCCCTTCTCCCGTCATTAAAGTGCCACTCGGCACAACAGAGCTAGACAAAGAATGGGAAAACTTCAACGAGCTAATCAGCCTTGAAGGGAAAACCCCGAGAACACCTATGGACAATGCACAGGTAATGCAAGAAATGGTTTCGACCATAGCCAGCAGTGTCACAGAAATGGAGCACAGTCATATCGCTCCACCTTCTGAGCTTCTACTTAGTATAGAGGAAATTCCCCCACTGGATGTATTCTATAGTCCCCAACATAAAGCAGTTGTGAGGAGACAAAGAAAGAAGAGAAAGCTAGAGAATACACTCTCACAGGATGCTGAACATTTAGACGTCTTATGGAAAGATCCTAACAACAACCCGACATAAAATCTCACGAAGTTATCTCAGATCGCAGGAGCATACGCTTCTGCGACTATCGACAAGGCGTCGGAAGTTCAGCAACTGTTGAGGGAACAAGAAAACCAAATACAGTTACTACAACAACAACTACAACAAGCCAATGCTAGTATTGAAGCGTCCAAACAACTCGAGAAGTTACAAGAAGACTTTCAACAGATGCAGATAAGCTATCAAAGAAGCCTAGACGAAAAAGGAAAGCAGTTGCAAGATTTACAAGAAATACATAAGGACGAGCCTAAGCTTGCCGAATTTGTTTCAGAATCAACTGGCTTAAATGAGCAACTTCTACAACAACAGGAAGAGTTGGGACGTAAGATATCACAGTGGAGTCACTATTGCGAGTTGAGCGATAAACTCACCAATCAAGTGGCGGACTTGCAAAGTGACTATGACCAGATTGACAGACGAGTGACAGAATACTTAGCTTGGCAGGATGGAGAGGAAGGGAAGAGAGCAAATGCACCCAGAATAAACGAGAGTCATAAGGAATTTCTCTTTAACAAATGGGACGATCAAATCAGGCAGGCAGAACAGGCGGTGGAGACAGCGGCGACACAGGCAAGCGTTCTTATCGACTGTGTAAATGAGAATTTACACAGAGCCAACTTAATCGCAGAAACCACCCCGGGATACCTACCAAATAAGTCACGACTAGAGGCAGAATGGAAGCAGAAGGCGCAGGAAAAGGGAAAAACGATCCAGGCATTGAACAGGTTGAATTGCGAGTGTTACTGGGCATACTTAGTCAAGCCACACAGTCAATGGATGACTGTGAAATGCATCATAAACTCAATCGAGTGCCAACTCTCATAGATTCTGTTTTCGCAGCCCAGCTCAGCGCAAAAGTCGGCCAACCGACTCTTCTCAAATCCATGATGAACACTTGCAGTTTTAAGGACCAAATTCAAAAGTAGCTTATTTTTAGAAGTTTGTTGTTTCTTTTTATAGATTAGAAAAAGGACGGTCATTTGAGAATCGTATCCTAAAATTTTTGTAAAAACACTATTATTAGAATTAGGAAGTAGTATTTTAACCCTTCTCATGCATTTAGAGAAGGGTCCAGAGATTTTTCAAAAACTTATCCTCGGAACATGCACTTCTGCACCTTCAGAGGAGGTTTTGATGAATGGATGGATCGAGATTTATTTTTATTTGCATTTCGATATCTACTACTGATGTTGCACTTTTTTACTCTTGGTAGATGTTAGAACAAGTAGAGATGGATCGTTTTTGCTTGAAGCTTATAGGTAGAATTAGTCATAAATGGTACTTCTATCTCTTGGAAATTTCTGCTTATATTCTTTAAGTGATTTATAGTTTCAGTTGTTTATATGTTATTGCACGAATGTATGGGT
Organism: Pinus taeda; assembly: GCA_000404065.3. Classification (NCBI taxonomy): domain Eukaryota; kingdom Viridiplantae; phylum Streptophyta; class Pinopsida; order Pinales; family Pinaceae; genus Pinus; species Pinus taeda. The sequence goes on from APFE030248114.1 coordinate 59,208, forward strand.
TACCATTTGGCACTTCTGTACGGTGGAGTCATATTGTTTATGTCTGACATATGAATAGCTTATTATGCGATATACTGTTCACAATTGTTTTACCTAACTTCTTATGCAAAGTGGTTTATCTTAAATGGTTTCTATTCTTATGATAGTTTAATGATCTTTATTACCAGTTATTGTTCGAAATCTCTTTAGATTGCATAATGGAAGATATACAGCCCGGGTTAGCATAGATTTGATGTGTTGTTTCTCACTAGATTACAATAGCATAGAGTTAGTTTAAAGAATCTGAATTAGATTAGCTTTAAAGTACTCTTAG
>APFE030248114.1:62965-73397 GCA_000404065.3 Pinus taeda
CTGCATGCAACAGGGACGCAGGAATTTCGACATGGGAAGGCATGTATAGGCTGCTGGAGGAAGAAAATCCTAAAGTAATGAAGGTTGATAGCGCCGCAGGCTCACAAAACTCTTCCGAGGCATCCTTAGAGGAGCTGGCATGTTCATTTCTTCACCGAATAGCAGCTAGACCCAAAATTTTGCCGTATACAGATATGATCAGGTGGATACTTGACAATGCAGAGTTACAAGGCAGACAATCCAAAGTTCAGGGACATGGGCTCATAGGATCATTCACCGCGCAAGACTTAAAGCTTATGTATCATCTTCCTGAGCCTCAGACGACCTACAATGCCCAATTTGTCAAGAAATTTGCAGCAGAGAACCCAAACCTGGCAGAAACGACTAAAGAATGGACCAGAAGAGAGGAGCCACTAAAAAAGGACAAAAACGGTATGTACAACACTGGTTCCCTCACCTCTACGTATTTTTTTGTTGCGCCCATGCTTTGCAGGCTGTTTGGGATGCCAGACATAAATAAATTTTCGTCTGAATGGCTACCACTCATAGACGCTGCCACAAACGCCGATATCGTGGATTGGGCCAAGATATTTTCTGATAACCTATACACTGCTGTTATGAATTACCGGCTAAGAGATCCTGTCTCAAAGGGTCTATCCTTCTTTTTTCTATTTGCTTATATTTTTGGATTATATTTGCTATGATCTAAATTTCCCACTCTGGGTGGAAATGGACTACCCAGGACCCGTCCGTATTCATGGTTATCATAAAGTATCATGGGTTTCCCCGTTCGCCCTCACTTCTATCCGATTGCCAGGGCTTATCTCTCCCTATAGGATGATGTATGGTGAAGAACCCCGTAGGTGCTCACCCGAAGCACAAATAGACATCATCCCCATCGCAAGATGGTTCGGGGAAGAATGGTTCACTTATATTAGAGTGTTTGGGAGCATTGTGCCTCCACATGTCCTACCTCTATATGTCCCCGACAAACTGTTGGCTCGGGAAATTGCCTATCAGACCTGCTCAAAAGGCGGCCTGACCAAAGAGCTAAAAGACAAGAAGAAGGCCATATGGCCTCAGTTTCCTGTATCTTGTGGGGCCTTCTCATTGTTCGATGTAGGACACGCTTTCGCCGAAGTGGAGAATGTCACGTCTCTACAGCTATTTAAATTCCCCGCTCGGCCTTTTGACCTAAATAATGTTGCCCATGATTTCACTACAAATGTCAGAATAAAAGTATTCGTCGGAAAGAAAGATTTGTTTGATGATTTGTTTCAAAGTAAAATCTCACTCCAGGAAGTTCTGCGAGAAGCTCAGTCGAGGTTATCCCCAGATTACCTCCAAAGATTTTTGTTATACAGAGAAAGAAGGCTAGCCAATGTTCCTCTAGAAAAGCTGCGACTGCCCGCCAGAGAGCCGACTCCCAGCGTCAGCCTCAGTGGAAACTCCAGTACTTCCAAATCCAAATATGACGCTGCCGAAGGAACGCCTGAACGTTCTAAAAAGTCTGGAAGCGACCAAGGAAAAAACGAAGAAACAACTAAAGATACAGCTCAGTCAAGTGCAATGTCGCAACAGCAAGTTATCGCCTCCCCACCAAGAGATGTCCCTCCTCCCATCATTAAAGTGCCACTCGGCACAACAGAGCTAGACAAAGAATGGGAAAACTTCAACGAGCTAATCAGCCTTGAAGGGAAAACCCTGAGAACGCCTATGGACAATGCACAGGTAATGCAAGAAATGGTTTCGACCATAGCCAGCAGTGTCACAGAAATGGAGCACAGTCATATCGCTCCACCTTCTGAGCTTCTACTTAGTATAGAGGAAATTCCCCCACTGGATGTATTCTATAGTCCCCAACATAAAGCAGTTGTGAGGAGACAAAGAAAGAAGAGAAAGCTAGAGAATACACTCTCAAAGGATGATGAACATTTAGACGTCTTATGGAAAGATCCTAACAACAACCCGACATAAAATCTCACGAAGTTATCTCAGATCGCAGGAGCATACGCTTCTGCAACTATCAACAAGGCGTCGGAAGTTCAGCAATTATTGAGGGAACAAGAAAACCAAATAAAGCTACTACAACAACAGCTACAACAAGCCAATGCTAGTATTGAAGCATCCAAACATCTCGAGAAGTTACAAGAAGACTTTCAACAGATGCAGATAAGCTATCAAAGAAGCCTAGACGAAAAAGGAAAGCAGTTGCAAGCTTTACAAGAAATACATAAGGACGAGCCTAAGCTTGCCAAATTTGTTTCAGAATCAGCTAGCTTAAATGAGCAACTTCTGTAGCAACAGGAAGAGTTGGGACGTAAGATATCACAGTGGAGTCACTATTGCGAGATGAGCGATAAACTCACCAATCAAGTGGCGGACTTGCGAAGTGACTATGACCAGATTGACAGACGAGTGACGGAATACTTAGCTTGGCAGGATGGAGAGGAAGGGAAGAGAGCAAATGCACCCAGAATAAACGAGAGTCATAAAGAATTTCTCTTTAACAAATGGACGATCAAATCAGGCAGGCAGAACAGGCGGCAGAGACAACAGCGACACAGGCAAGCGTTCTTATCGATTGTGTAAATGAGAATTTACACAAAGCCAACTTAATCGCAGAAACCACCCCGGGGTACCTACCAAATAAGTCACGACTGGAGGTAGAATGGAATCAGAAGGCACAGGAAAAGGGAAAAATGATCCAGGCATTGAATAGGTTGAATTGGGAGTGTTACTGGGCATACTTAGTCAAGCCACACAGTTAATGGATGACTGTGAAATGCATCATAAACTCAGCCGAGAAAGTAGTGCCAGCTCTCATAGATTCTGTTTTCGCAGCCCAGCTCAGTGCAGAAGTCGGCCAACCGACTCTTCTCAAATCCATGATGAACACTTGCAGTTTTAAGGACCAAATTCAGAAGTAGCTTATTTTTAGTAGTTTGTTGTTTCTTTTTTATTTAGATTAGAAAAAGGACGGTCATTTGAGAACCGTATCCTAAAATTTTGTAAAAACACTATTATTAGAATTAGGAAGTAGTATTTTAACCCTTCTCATGCATTTAGAGAAGGGTCCAGAGATTTGTCAAAAACTTGTCCTCGGAACATGCACTTCTGCACCCTCAGAGGGGGTTTTGATGAATGGATGGATCGAGATTTATTTTTATTTTCATTTTGATGTCTGCTACTGATGTTGCACTTTTGTATTCTTAGTAGATGTTAGAACAAGTAGAGATAGATCGTTTTTTGCTTGAAGTTTGTGGGTAGAATGAGTCATAAATGGTACTTTTATCTCTTGGCAATTTCTGCTTATATTCTTTAAGTGATTTACATTTTTCAGTTGTTTATATGTTATTGCATGAATGTATGGGTTACCATGTGGCACTTCTGTACGGTGGAGTCATTTATTTGTGTTTGACATATGAATAGCTTGTTTTGCCTAAATTCTTATGCAAAGTGGTTTATCTTAATTGATTTCTATTCTTATGATAGCTGAATGATTTTTATTACTAGTTATTTTTTGAAATCTCTTTAGATCGCATAATAGAAGATATACATCTCGGGTTAGCGTAGATTAGATGTGTTGTTTCTCATTAGATTACAATAGCATAGAGTTAGTTTAAGAATCTAATTTAGATTAGCTTTAAGGTACTCTTAGATCAGCATTGTTCAACTCTACACACACACACCCTCAGATCGGGAAACTGGTCCCATTATCCCTAGTTGGACCCGCTATACCAAACGGATAAGGAGCTGCCAACCAAGGTCCGGACCGGGTGGGTATCCCCCTTGTTGTCGACCCGATTTTCAGGACTTCAACACATCCATAGAGAAAGAGGTTAAAAGAATGTTTTATGCCCAAATAATAGCACCCATTAGACACTCAAACTGGATTTCAAAATTACTTACAACTATGAAAAAGACAGGTAAAATTAGGATTTTGTGTAGATTTTAGAAACTTAAACAAGGTCTCTATAAAAGACAACTACCCCTTACCAAAAATGGACCATATATTACAAAGGGTAGTGGGGTCATCTAGCATTTCATTGTTAGATGGATTCTTTGGGTATAACCAGATCTTAGTCCAACCTGAGGACCAAGCCAAAACTGCATTTACTACTCCTTGCGGTACCTTCATGTACTTGAAGATGCCCTTTGGATTAATGAATACAGTTGCTACATTTCAAAGAGCTTTAGATATAACTTTTGCCAAGGAAATCCATGATTTCTTAGTAGTATACCATGATGACATCAAAGTCTTCTCTAAATCCAACAATGAACACTTAGACCACCTCAAAAGAGTATTTATCAATGCAAGAAATTTGGGATTTCTTTAAATCCTAAAAAGACACTTTTAGGTCTAGAAGAGGGAAAGATGTTAGGACACATCATATCTAAATATGGGATTAGGATAGACCCTGCTAGAATAGAAGGCATTTTGACCTTTTCTCATCCCTGAAACATTACAGAACTACAATCATTTATAGGTAAGATTAATTTCCTTAGGAGATTTGTCTCAAATATACTAGAATTAATTAGGGAATTAAATAACATGCTAAGAAAGGACTTAGAAACTAAATGGACATTGGAGGCCAAAATATCCTTTGAAGCTATTAAGGAAAAATTAACCAAGACTCCAGTCCTGATTAGTCCTGATTTTAGCAAAGATTTTATTACTTTTTCTTTTTCTTCAGAACACACCATTGCAGTAGTCTTGCTGTAAAATAACAATCAAGGATATGAAAAATCAATAGCATTCTTTAGTAAATCGTTAAGAGATGCCACACTCAAATACAATATCATGGAAAAATAGGCTTTAGCTTTGGTTGAGGCTATCAAAGATTTCAGAGTATACATTTTGTACTCTCAAATTATTTCTTATGTTCCAAACTCTGTAGTTAAGGACATTTTGACTCAAAATGGGCCTTAAGGAAAAAGAGGCAAATGGATTGTGACAATATTGGAATATGACATAGAGATAAAACCCACCAATCTCATCAAAGGCCAAGTTCCAGCCAAACTCATGGGTGAATCAAACTTTCAGGCCCTTGATATCAACTTCATTAGTGCCCTTGATGATTAGGAGGAGATGGTGACTCCACAAATTAGTGAACCTTTTACTGATTCACCATGGTATGAAAATATTACATTTGTTTTACTAAACATACAAGCTCCTCCTGGATTGACAAGAATTAAAGTTAGATTCTTAAAAATGAATTCATTAGATATTGTGTTATAGATAATGCATTGTTTTGGAAAGACAATAGTGGTATTCTTTTAACATGTTTATTAAAAGATGAAGTTTACAATATTTTACAAGAGTTTCATGCAGGGGTTTGTGGAGGACACTTGTACTAGAAGAGTACTGCTGACAAGATTCGGACGGTTGGTTTTTATTTGCCTACATTGTTTGCAGATGTTAAAAAAGATGTGACCTACTATCATAAATGCCAAATTTTTGAAGGAAAGAGAAAACTTTTACCCTTGCCTCTTAAATCAATTTCCACTGAGATGTCATTTCAATAATGGGGGTTAGACTTCATTGGAGAAATACACCCAACATCCTCAGATTAGCACAAGTGGATCCTTACAGCCACAAATTATTTTACCAAATAGAGAGAAGCCATACCTTCTAGGCAAGCCATAGACACTCTCATAATCACCTTCCAAGAGGGTAATATCCTTTCAAGATTTGGATATCCCAAGAAGATCATTATTGATAATGTAGCAAACTTTAAATCCAAAAGAATGATAGACTTTTGTAACAAATATCACATCACCCTTAGTGATTCCATAGCATATTACCCTCAAGGTAATGGACTAGTAGAGTCATCCAACAAAAGTCTGGTCAATATTATAAAAAATTTACTGGAAGACAATAAAAAAACATGGAATAAGATGTTAGTCAATGCATTATTGGCAAATAGACTTACTACTAAGAAGTCTATTGGAACATCACCTTATCAGTTGGTTTATGCGATGGATGCAGTTTTCCCATCATCCTTCAAAGTGTCAGTCATGAATATCCTCCAGCAATTACAGGTGGAACCAAATGATATTAATGAAGAATATATCATACCATACACCTGAAATGGACTAGAGAAGAGGTATATGTAAAATCACAGATAATCTAATGAAAGGTGATTTTTCCGGTAAGGAAAAATCCCTTTTATTTACAAATTTCGATCCTAAGGTCTGTGGGTTATGGCCCACAAACCTATGGGAAGAGTTATTGAGGCCTTAATCCTTTAAAAATAGAACCATTAAACTTAATTGATACACAAGAAATACACACAGAAACATGGAAACACCCGCTTTGAACCCATAAGCCAGATCTCAAAAAGAATGAACCACATTCATAAATCATCGGGTGCACACATCAAAGACATCTCTGTAGAGCTGCTTCTTCCTTTCTCTGATCATCGATCAAAAAAATTTCATGACAATCTTCCATCATTGATCAACTCCTTTTGATTTGATGATTGACATTGATTTCACGTGCTCGCTCCCCTTTAACAATCCGTCGATGTGATATGAATACTCTAGTCCATGCGAATTAATCCGGTCCATTGATCCATGAGATCCAATGGCCCCTGTGCATCCACTCTTCTCTTCTTGTTCTATTGATGGACTCACACCTTTTTTAGGTTTCCTCTACCATACTCTGTTTCACACACGACAGCCATATAACAATAATATGATTAACATTTGATCATCATCAATCCTTCTAGTGATCGATGGTCGATCAACACTCCAACACATAGAATAACTCAGAAAGACATAAATACATAGATACATGGAACTCATAACACGAAGATTTATATTATAAAGAAATTGATTAAATTTTAATGCATTTCAGCCTTAGTCACACTTCCCCCCTCTCGACTACATTGAATCTACACTCTGGTTCCAGAAATATCTATTTGTCGCTCTATCTCATCTGTCTTACAAATACTCTCTTTTTATAAGAGATTAAAACAGTCATAGGTCATTTAAGATGCATGATTTCCTCCCATGATCACCCAACAAATCCCTAATCTCCTGTTATGCATACATATGGCAGATTAAATTACACTAAATAAGTCTTCTAGAGACATAGCCATTCCATCATTTAGCTCGGTTTTAATAGAATTTGTCCCCATTTTTTCTTGTTTGTCCACATATCCTCCTTTCTCAGCTTTGGATTCCTCCTTTAATGAAGAGTGCCTAGATGCTCCTGCATCAGACTCCCAAGGCACAAAAATTTATGACCTTCTGGTCATATGCTTCTCCTTATCCTTAGCAATTCTACCCAGTTTTTAGTGGAACTACCTTCATGATCTTCTGTAAGTGGCAACCAACCTCTGCAGTAACATTCTTCTCTGCTACACGATACCTCACCAATATTTATCCTCTAAGCTTTAGTCTTTTGGCATCCTTCTGGTTCTCTTCTCTGGAACTAATTGAGCACTCCTCACCCTAGGTTTGCTACAAGTCATCTCATCTTCATCTGCCGCTATCTACATGACATTAAAGACCATAAAATCTCCATATTTTAAACAACTATACCTCTTTCTCCTTCTATTTTCACTCCTTCCTTCTCGCAAGAAATCTTCTTCCCTTAATCTTTCCCTACTCTAATAGCAAATGATGAAAGGCGATTTTTTCGGTAAGGAAAAATCCCTTTCATTTACAAAGTTTGATCTTGAGGTCTGTGGGTTATGGCCCACAAACCTATCAAATTCATTATTGAGGCCTTAAGCCTTTAAACCCAGAACCATTCAACTTAATCGATACATATGAAATACACACAGAAACATGGAACCATCAGCTTCGAACCCATAAGCGGGATCTCAAAAAGAATGAACCACATTCATAAATCATTGGGTCCGCACATCAAAGACATCTCCATAGTGCTGCTCCTTCCTTTCTCTGATGACTGATCAAACAACTTGCATAACAATCTTCCACTGTTGATCAACTCCTTTTGATGCAACGGTTGACATTGATTTCGAGTTCTCTCGCCCCTTTAACAATCCGCTGATGCAATATGAATACTCTACTCCATTCAAATTAATCTGTTCCATTCATCCACGAGATCGAACAACCCCTCTGCACCCACTCTTCTCTTCTCATTCTATTGATGGACTTACGCATTTCACACATTTCCTCTAACATACACTGTTTCACACATGACACCCATATAACAATAATATGATCAACATTTCATCATCATTGATCCTTCTAGTGATCGATGGTCAATCAACACTCCAACACACAAAATAACTTAGAAAGACATAAATACACAAATAAACAGAATTCACACACACGTAGATCTATATCATACAGAAATTGATTACATTCTGAGGCATTTCAACCTTAGTCACACATCCCCCTCTTGACTACATTGAATCTACACTCTGGTTCCACAAATCTCTATTTGTCACTCTATCTCATCTCTGTTACACAAACTCTCTTTTTATAATAGATTCAGTAGTCGTGGATCATTTAAGATGCACGAATTCCTCCCATAATCACTCAACAAATCCTTAATCTCCTGTTATGCATACATATGGCAGATTAAATTACATCAAATAAGTCTTCTAGAGACTTAGCCATTCCATCATTTAGCTCGGTTTTAACATAATTTGTCCCCAATTTTTCTCGTTTTTCCATGTCTACTCCTTTCTCAACATTGGATTCCTCCTTTAATGAAGAGTGCCCAAATGCTCCTGCATCATAATCTAGGAAAATATTAAGAAATTCTTTGATAAAAAGACTAAAGCAGATGATTTTCACATAGGAGAAAGAGTCCTTAAGTGGGATTCAAGGAGAGAAGACAAAGTCAAGAATGGAAAAATTTATTTTCCGTGGAAAGGGCCTTATGTCATTTATGGCTACAGAGGCAACAATGCCTTTTTCTTGAGAAACATGGATGGATGAGATCTACCAGGAGGACCTACTAATGGTAGGATGCTGAAGCATTACTTTTCCACTAACTTACAATAGTTCACTTTACTTTGCATCATTATACATAGCATTGCAGAGTGTAGATTGGATAGGAGAGTAATCCTACAAAGTTGAAGCCCAGAGAGAAGGCCCTGAGCTTTGAAAGATTTACTGTCATAAGTATCAATAATGCAGATTCACAGAAGGACACTTTGCAAGGTCACTTCAAAAACAATTCAAAGGCTAATGATCTTTAGAGTTCTTGACATTTCACTAAGAAATACCATCCCCATGTGGAGCCACTATTAGAGTCCTATAGTGATAGGATTCATAATTTTGAATTGGCTAAGGTTAAGCCTTGTAATATTGTGAATACCTTTGCTTTATGCAAATGTTTTCCATATTAAAAATAAAAAAAATGTAAAGAGGGTGTGTCCTAAAAGAAATATCAAAGGACAAAAAGAATAAGAAAAGATAAAAAAATGAAAATATATGAACCCCAAACATAAAAATAGATCATGAAAGTGTGCAAGTCTAAATGCCACTACTATTTTACTTCTTCCGCAAATAATGATTCTGTGTAGATTGTCATACATGCCACAACCAATGGTAGTCAAACTGCTTAATCTTTACTATTTCATGCTTTGAATTTTATGTTTATAGTTAGAGAATAAAATCTGACCAAACAGCTTAATCCTGGCAGATCATTAGATAGGTAGATAAAATACAAGGGGCTCATCAGCTTAATCCGAGCCCTTGGAAGATATAAGGTTAAAAGTAGATATTTTGTTTTATAAAAGAAAATGAAAAAAAATGGTTTGCTAGCCTAAATGCACCCAAAAAGGTAGAAAAAAAGAATTATTAGGGTAAGTAATGGGTAAGTAGAAGAAAGGTTGCTGAAATATAAAGTTGATTGGACCAAAGCACATTTATCATGCTTAACCATATGTTTCAATGTGCATGAGCAATTAAGAAAGAAAAAATAGAGGTTTAGAATTTAATTTAATTGACACCCCCTATCACGTAGAATGAGTCGAGGTTGCAGACAAGATCAACCTTCCTAGTATCTAAAGATATCTAGTGACAAGCAAGCCAATCAAAAACTATCCTTCTCTAGATATGTAATCAAAACAAAGGCAAACAAGTGTTTTAGGCCTACCTTGGATCCAATGCAAGTTTGTGGAATCCTCACTCCCTCGCTCCAAATGAGCTTCCTTGAAGTGTAAGTCTGCAAACACAAACATGTAAACAAATTAAATAGCACCTAAAAAGCCAATATCATAAAGCATATTCATCATAATGATCAAGGAGATTATGAAACAAATCACATAAGACAATTTGTTGAGAAAAATGAATCTAATTGTATTAATTCAAATGAAGAAAAACTTTACAACATGTGCCTTGATGTTGTAGAAGCTCCTCCCAGGGTCCGACAAGAAGTCTCCTCTACTTTGACAAGTTTCACTCACTTCCCAATGAAACCAAAAGGTATGTGATCTCT